>CAAKHD010003506.1:16434-42410 GCA_901007705.1 Fistularia tabacaria | reverse complement strand
TAAAAAAAAAAAAAAAAAAAAAATGTGTGTTATGTTGAGTGGGGGTGTTGTTTTTTGTTTTTTTGTGTGTGTGTGTGTGTGTGTGTGTGTGTGTGTGTGTGTGTGTGTGTGTGTGTGTGTGTGTGTGTGTGTGTGTGTGTGTGTGTGTGTGTGTGTGTGTGTGTATTTCATGTGCTAAGTAGGGGAGGAGGGGCGAAGATCTATTTGTAATCCCTCTCAAGCTCTTATCACCTCTCATGCGGAGAGCAGCAGTTGGGGAGGAGAAGAGCCGAGCTACGTGTACCAGCACCTCTCATCTTTCTGCATTATTAAACATTCATATTTCCATATTTCATTGAGCCCCCCGCCCCGTTGGCAAATCGTGGTGTACTTAACATGCAGCTGAGAATGGGATTTTGTTAATGGGCATTAAATTTGAGGATGGTTGTCCAGTGGATGGCTCTTTTGTAAGCAGAGGTAGTCGTTTGCTCTCTTGGGATCCACTGATTTCTTTTTTTTCCTTGATTGCTCCTCTGCTGATTCATTCTCCAGTTCTATCTTGCAAAGTCAGCAAACCTGTCCCCTCTCTCTACCCTCCCACATTATGATACCTCTCCTTTCAATCTCACAGGTCCAAGAAAATGACAGCGCTGGCCACCATGCTAGAGAATGCCTCTCTGCGGAAAAAGGATTTAGACCTGGAGCTTGATGGGCTGGAGGAGGCGGCGACATTGGTTGCTGAGGAAGAAGAGGAGCAGGGAGATTCCAGCAGTCGAGTACCTCGCTGTGACAGCAGCAGCGGCAGTAAGTCTGCAGAAGAGGAAGAGGAATCTGAAGCTGAAGGGCAAGGCTGCGCTGAATCCACTAAAGGAGGAGGGCATACTTACAAGGACAGCCCTCTGCAGCCCTGGCCCACCTCCGCTGCGTCTCCCATCCCCCCGGAGCCAGCAGCCACACATCTGTCAGCAGAGAGGAAAGTAGACGTCCTCCCCTCAGCCTCAGCAGGCAGCAGACAACTGATTCAGGAGCTGGGGGAGCGGGTGGCCGAGGAGATGAGAATTTTTCAAGAGTCACATTCCAGCCCTGAAGCCGCGAGGAAGAGTTTGCACCAGGGAGGCAAGGACTGAAGTAACATCAGATAGGAGCGACAGTGGGACTTTCTTAGAGCCGAGTCCTCGCCGAAACCAACTGCTCATCATCCAAATGCCCGAAGATCCGGATAAGACAGACTTCACCTGTTGATTTACAACTTAATGCCGCCTGCTACATTTTGTTCTGTAAACCTCATGTAAGTGACACAAGAAGGGATGTGGCTGCCTTCACTTTATATTCTTACCACTTGCACGGATTTAGTTATCAAGATTGTAATGCTTTCACCTCTCCCAAAAGGACTTTATTTCCCCTAATCAAATTTTATCATCAAATTGGATACAAAATGTAAAGAATTAAATCATTACAATTGCTTAATAAACTTTAGCTTTTTTTAATTTCATTCAAAACAAGGGGAGCGGTTTTAGGAGTAATTTTCCCTGTCGTGACTAAACGTGTTGTCCAACTTGATTGCTCTTACTGTTCGATAATTCAACTGGCTATTTGTTGGACAAATAAAGTAGATTTTCAGAAGTTGGTTATCTGGATCGCTGCTTGAGTGTTTGCCCACAAATGTATTTGCCATAGTGTTTAAATATTTGCTAAGTACATGTGAAAATCAGTCATAACGAACACTTTTTTTTCTATAACTCTGATTCTTAGAAATTTAACAACTATCGATTTTTTAAAAAAGATGATGTAAATGACTTTTATTGATATGCAAATAAAAGTTTAATAGGAGAATTGAGGTGTTTAGAAAACAATCGGGAGAAAACACATAGTTGGCTTTTTGTGTTTTCTAAGGAAAAAAAAGGAAAGTTGTTGTAACTGATAGTTGATTCCCTTTGGAAGGCAATCTTTGGATGAGTGCAGACATCTGCTGCAGGGAGCACTTAAACACAACATTCGCTTCAGGCCTGTCACCAAGTTATTTATGGAAATCACAGCTGACACCAATTCATTCTGATATTCCTGACTCCAATATGATCGGCTGGGGCGATCTGTTTATATTCTATCCGCAAGTTGCGTTTGATTTCGCATGAATTATTTCTGCTTCTGTTGAATTATTTAAAGCAACCCAACTGTGTTAGTGAACTGGATTCAGTACACTGATCTCCGCTAATACTGGAACACTTCTTTTTAAACCATACGTGCATAATTCTATACACACAACCCATGTTTCAAAGGAAAAACATGAATTCAGTCCAAATAAGTCTGGAATGTGACAAACATTTCACATTGTGCGCAGCTGTGTCTCAGTCATTCAAGTCCCTGGAGGAGCTAGGATGCTTTTCTTTTTGTCTCGTATTAACAGGAAAAGAACCATCCTCGTTCTAAAGCTCCAGCATTGATTGAAGTAGAAAAGGTTCTGTCAGCACTAAAGATGGCCACAGAGTTTGCTGGAGTGATTGATTCATCTGACATGAATGGAGGAGCGCCGTCAACACAGCTCAATATCATCGGCCACGTCTACCAGTCGAGAGAAAACAAATAAGGAAGCACATGTCAGGCAGATAGATGAGGGCTGCGGCATAGGAGCTGTTTGTTTGAGAGATAAGCGCACCCCGAGGCAACCACGAGATACCAGGGCCGAGAGCCAGCACAGACAAACTGACACCGGCCTGCTCAGCAGGATGGATTACACACTCTTTGCAGAGAGAAACAGAAGACCAAAATGAGGCACGGTTGTGAAGTTTGTCCCGTTTTGTTGCACCTTCACGTGCTGAAGGAGCAGCGGGTTAAATGCTACCATGTTTTACTGCTGTTTTTTGTTTTTTTTTTTAAAGAAATTTGCTCCAGTTCGAACGAGGACACATCAGGACATCCCTCCCACCTGCCTCTGCCGGCGGTGAGGACGACATCAAAACAAAGCGGCTGTGTATGGCATTGTCCTACCAAGATGGATTGTGGTGGTACAACCTCACAAGAAGAGGCTTCCACGCTGCATCACGCCCTTGGGAGCCTTCATCGCTGTGACTGAGACAAGTTGCTCTGTGGAATACAGGCAATTTAAAACCCCCTGCATTCCGGGGACATGTCTTGGGACTGCTACCACTCGAGATGCTGACTCCCTCTCCCCCACCAGGGCTGTACATTGATAAAGTTACATTGAGGTTCATTGCCATTTTTCATCCTAAAGTGGCCTATAACCATGGGATCTGCAGCTAGGGTTTGAATTTCATTTTCTTCTGCAATTGATGGTCTACAGAGACGTTCTTCATTCACTGTAGGCCAAGGTTTCAAGAGTGCGCTCAATAAATTACAATAATTAATGTGACATCTTTGCACTAGTTTGACTTAGATTTGATTAATTAGCTTTACATGCATGTAATGTCTTTCCACTCTGATCCAAAGGTGGTCCAAGAATCAATATAATATGCCAAGACCCATAAGTAGCACATAGTGAGCCTAAAAATCTTTACAAGGCATAACAATTTGTGGTGATTCATATATAGATAAGTATTTGATTGATTTGAGACAGAGAATTTGTAACAATTCACAAAAAAGATCAGTGCTTTGGATATAGAATATGGTACAAACATATTACTAAGAAAGACTCAAACCACCAGATAAAAGCACAGAGATTAACTTTGTCATTGGCAATGAATATTGACAGATATTGATTTTTTTGATTATAAGATATTTGTTAATGTTTTGCATGTCAAGTGCAGAAGAAATTCACCATCTTATCTAACACTCAAAGACCTATTTGATGACCGTTTTGGTATTTCGATAGAATTGTGACCCATCAACCCCCCTTGTTAATTGAAACCTGAAAATTCACCCGACTAATGTGATAGAGTCTTCCTTAGTTTTTGTCTCAAAGTGCCAAGGTGAGGGTGTCTGTCCCGTCATGGCCCCCTGCCACCTCTGACACACAGCCTCAGGTTGATTGTACTAGAAAACTCAATCTCCTCAGCTGTTCCTGAGAGGCAAAGTGATTCTGGTGCTTGAAAAGATTAATAGCCCTCAAGAAGAAATGAATCAGGTGCTCTCCGGGGCCTGACTCCTCCAATTGGTGTGCAAATAGAAATGCCTTTGTACGACCCCCTTTCTCACAAGGCTCTGTCTTTTGGCGTCCCTCGCCTCTCCCTTTTGTGGCTTTCGTCCTGTGTCATGTTGCTCCAAGCCTGGCCCGTGAAGAGACAAGGATCTCCGGCACTCACGCAAAAGAAGCAGGTGCCCCCACCCCCTTCAACCCATTCCCCTGGGCTTTGTATAATGTCCTCTTGAAATGATTGGCATATGGTAATGAGGGAATGACTGCACAGGATATGCCAGTGTCTCCAAGGCTGACATTGCCAACAAGGAGGTATTATCTAAATGGGCTATTTTCATGCTCCTATCACAAAAGAAACAGAGCAACACCCGCTTTCCGCTGCATCTGGGATTGAATGTGTTGACAGTGGCGGCAGCCACTTTTTTCGCCAGTAACTTTGCCCGGCTGACTCAGTCTAATTGGTGTAAGCAATGTCTGTTAAATAACTCTCTGGCTCTCAGCAGACACCCTATCATGCAGCTTAATGCTTCAAATTACCTCCACCATGCTTGAGCTGTACACGTGAGCAAGATTGTGCATCTTGTTAAGCGCGGTGGTTGTTAAAGGGAAGGAAAGTCATCTTGGAGAGTAGCCACACATGAGTCTTTCTCAGTCTCTGACCTCCTTAACATCCAAATACAAATCGAAGCAATATGGTCGTCCACTTAGCACATTATGAAAATTTGCCCGGCGGAGACAGCGGCCGAGATAGAGCGCATCTCGTTATCATTTCACACTTGTGAGCAATACCTCATGTCGAATGAAGCCAAGTCCACAATGTGGTCCGTTTGCCCACGACAGTTGCTCGGGTTGCTTATTCTTCCTCTTCCAAGCATTCAATTTTTCTGCTCTTGACAGGGAGGGGAAAAAAGACCTATGGTCTTGTGTTTGTTTTCATTGCCAAAACAGCTGTCAAACACAATTAATATTTCAGTGTGAGACTGCTGGAGGGAACCTCTAACTGTTAGGGGAGTTGGAAACAACAAACCAACACTGTTGCTTTTGAGCCTCCTCCCTCTTCAACTGCTGTTTATACAATGTTCACCGCTCTTGCTCTCCAGCACTGCGAAGCTGCTCTTTTATGACTCTAATGAAGCAGCGCGGGTTGGAAAGTAAAATAATCTGCGTGAATCTCTACTTTTTCAAAGTATTCTTCTATCAAGGGCTGTGTCTCGAGCAAAGTTGGGAGATGAGCACCAGCAGAAGAACAAGAAAGCAGGGTATGTTAGTCTAACCCAGAGTCTATGTCCGGACGAAGCCCCCACCCCGGGCCCGCTTGTGAAGTCCACTTTCTGCTCCTGTAGGCTCAAAGCAGATCTCACACTAATGATGCCTCACAGATGTTAGTATGTCGAATCCAGACTGCGAAACAAAGGTTTCTCATGTTTATATTCCCTCGCGTTCAGCAGACAAGCTCCCCTGACATTACCGACGCGGGATTTTGACACAGATACACGTCTCGGCTCTCCCATAAACACAGAAACTCACTCCTCCGAGTTCACTCGGCGGTGTCAGTCCTGGAGCTTCAGTTGACAAGCACACAAACTACAAGACTTTTCACCCTGAGAGAAGCTGCCGCTGGAGCGCAGCACGACTTAATCGCACCGCATTTCATCCGCAGTTCCTCGCAGTTAGTGGTGCCTTTTACCCGCTCTCTCTATTTTATGTGCTGTCTCACACACGCAAACACAAACACCACATCCCTTCACACACTCGTGGCATTTATTTATTTATTTATTTATTTGTTATTTATTTATTTGTTTAATATCAAACAGCCTCAATTCTTTCCAGATCTGACACACAAACACCTCTCGTTTTCACCTCTTCGTACATCACAAGTCTTGGCTTCGTGCCCCCACCCCCCCACACACACACCCCATCCCTTGGGGAGTGTTCCATGAAAGCAGATACTGATTAGTGATGGGAAACTCGATTCTTTTCACTGACTCAAATTTTTATGAGTCACTCAGCAAACAGTTGGGATTTTGAGTCATTTGAGTCACTAAGTCAGTCACCTGTTTACTGAGTAGGGCGGCAACTCTGAGCCACTGAGTGAGTCGTTCATTTTGCGGGTTGGGAGGGCTACTATGACCTACTGAGTGATTCGTTTGTTGAGTAACTGAGTGAATTGTTCGTTTTACGAGTGGGGAGGGCTACGATGGCCAACTGAGTGAGTCATTTTCTAAGATACTGAGTGAATTGTTTGTTTTGCGGGTAGGGAGGGCGACTCAAAGCTACTGAGCGATTAGTTTGTAGAGATACTGTCATCCATTTTGTGAATGGGGAGGCCGTCTCTGAGCCACTGAGCCATTCCTTCGTAGAGTAACTGAGTTGTTCATTTTGCGAATGATATATTTATACAAATGCAGTTAGCATAGCAAGTCTAGAAAAGGGATGTGTTGTTTAGTCTCTCATTTGCTGCTAGCTAGATAGCAGTGTCAGGGACGAGTAAGTCAACAAGTTCATTGAGATGAGGATTCAGGAGTCTGTAAAATGACTCCTGACTTTTGAACGATTCACTCGTGACTCACACTTCAATAAAACTAGGGTCCCGATGCAGATCCTATCGGGGGTTCCCGCCAAAATTTAGTCACCGTTCTCCGGCACAGAGAGATGCAGATTACAAATGCCGTGCCTCCTAGTTTACATGCACCATCAACAGAAAGAAAAAAAAAAACTCGGGTTGGTTGGGGTAATAGGAGAGAAGAGAGTGAGGTAACAGAGATGGCAGAGGAGGTGAAAACCCCTTTGAAGGTAGTATGCTCTAAGAGGTAGCTGTCTCAACTTTCCGCTCACGCATGCTTTCTTGTTCCTTGGTGTGACTTCTGCAGCTCCTCATCAAAGGCATTCGCTTGAAGCCGCTAAACCATTCCAGCTGGTGTGTGAACACGGAGAAAAGAGCAGAAAACGACTCGTGTGTCATCGGCTCGAGCCAAGCTTACAGAGTCAGGCCCCCCGATGTTCACTGTAATGTGACTGGCAGCTCGCTGGATTTTCTTGACATCAGAGCAAAAGAATATGTCGTACAAATATGATGTGTGTCAGGCTGCGGCAACTGCGTCTGGTCACATGGGAAACGAGGACTTGGAGTGAAGCCATCTGTAGGCTTGTGGCAAGCTGCGTGACTCCACAGTTAAAGGAAGAAAGGAAGTGTTGATAAGGCCGGGGATTCCATATTGTTTGCGCAGGCGGGGCTTGAACTCTGAACCGTTGCAGGTCCACTGGTAAAACTGACCGCGCATAGTTGGAATAACGGGAGATGATTGCGGGAGCACTTGTGTGGACTTTGCCTTCCCCGATTATCGTGTTTTGCAAAAGATTTCCTTTAAGGGTTCCTGTAAAGTCAGAAAGAGAATCAGTCCTTCTTCAGTCCTTTCTTTGTATTTGAGTAACAGCCAAGGCTGCTGTCAATGTTGTGATTTCTGTGCTTCAAACAAAAGCTGCACCTCTGGATGATGCCAAGCGTCTGCCAATCACGCCGGCGGTAACTGTTAAATAAAAAACACAGACGCCAGAAAACATATTAACCTCTGGCGTGTTGTGTCATTCTTTTCGTTAAAAGAACTGATTTTATAAGATCCTCTGCAGTTTCCCTCGTATCAAACAAGATATGTTGTGACATTTGGGAGTCATGTTTGTATGTCAGTGGTGGAACATCCGTTCAAATAAGGGTTGAGAAAGTCAATAGATTAATAGATCACACATATAGAAAATGAACTCAAACTCAAAACTTCAGATGCTTGAAATGAAATTCTATGTTCCAAATTTTTCCTCTTTTTTCCCCTCTGCCGTTCTGCAGCTAAACGACACTCCGGATCCACAGAAATATCTGTCGCTTGTCAGCATGGTACAAATAGCCGAAAAGAGCCATCAAATGACAATCTTGTTTATCTCTTTGGCCAGGTGGGATTTGTCTGTGTAGCTTTCCTTGTATTGCTTGCACACAAATGCCAAATAAAAAACATTTGCATGGACATGCATGTTTCTTTTTTTTTTTTAAGTTTATCTTCACATTATCTGTATTCAATATGAATGCATGGCCATCATTTTTAAATGTAGTGCTACAGTTTATACATGTGGTTTTAAATATGACCCAACAAAAGTTGTATTTTTTTTTTCTTTTTTTTTCAAGAAACATCAGTGCCAGGTCTAGTAGCTGTGAAAAAATGAAGTGAAGAAATGAAAAATGAGAAGTCAAAGCTCCAAAGTCTAGGGAGTGACCCTTGGGCAGAGAGTGTGTACTTACATAAACTGCTACCAAAGCTCTAGAATGCTCTTCAGTGCTCACATAAATGTTTTGAATCCCAGATTTTCACATTAACATAAAACTCACTTTTTGATCATAAAAAAAAACCTGAGACGAAAGGTTTTCGGTAGGCAGCCTGTACTCCAGAGGGAACATGGTAGGAGAGCAAGGGTTGGGCTCTGGCTGAAAGTTTACGTTCCTCTTTAATGTGTCCCAGCCCTTGGTGTGTAACCCTAACGTGCACTAATCTCTCCAACAGGAAAATCAATGAGGTGCCCACCCACGCAACATTCATCTTTCCAGCTGAGTCGGGAGCCAGTGCCTATCTGTGGGTTGTTTGCCTCGCACTTGTATTTACAAGAGTGTCAACAATACTCGGAACGCACAAATTCCTCGAGGACCTTTCTCCAGTTGCGCAAATATCTACAAGTCAGACTCCTTTCATAGATTTCGAGGTGTAGCGATGTGGAATAATAATGTCTGCTGAAATTCGCAATGAAACAAATGCGCCGTATTGCATTTTGAATGAGGAAGTGGTGTCTTGACAGGCAGATAATTCCCTATCAAAATGCATGTTCCTGCCTGATGCGTAGGACTGGAGCACTGTAAGAAATTCAAGTGTATTGCAGAAGGATCGATGAGTGGATCGATAGCTCTGTGATGTTTCACACTGAAATTGAAAGCTAGATTTCAGGCCCCAAAGACAAAAAGGCTTCAGGATGGCACTCTGACTAAAAGCGCAACTTGTCATTCACATGTGTTCACATTTGTTGAATTAACCCCCCGTTATACAGGGCAGTAAGAGGTAAGCATCAGAGAGACTGCTAGGTACATTTTCTTCAGTTTCACAATGCCTCGTGTTGAGCATGAGAGTGTCATTGATCTTCTCATCTAACTTGCTGCAAGAGAGAATAAAAAGAGCTCTCTGGCTATTGAATGACTATTTCTTTTAAGATCTTTTGTGGCTTTTAGAAAATCATTTGCTTCCAAATCAATATTAAAGTTTTTTAATGAGAAAAAATGATATCACATGGAAAAGAAGAAATGCCTTCATTGTTACACTCAGTTCTACATAGAGCACATCTGCAAAATTTGACCACTGCATTTAACCCATCATGGATGAAGGATGAGCAGAAGGCAGCTAAGGAATGGCGTCAGGGTAGCAGTTAGGTGTTCACTGTCTTGCTCAAGATCACTTCAACAGGCTCGGAGGAACCGGGAATCAAATCAGGAAGGTCCGGTTCCAAGGACGACTGCTCTAACCCCCTGCGCCATACCGCAAAAGTCCCTTTGAGCTTGTTTGTCTAATTTCTAGTTTGAGAACCTCACTATGTTTGATGTGAATAATAACTGACTTGTCTTTGATTAGATATATTATACATACATACATATATATACACATATTAACAATGTGTTTTTGCTTTCAAATAAGAAAAAATATGCTGGCTTTGCTCTTCATTTTACTGATTTGTGAGAACCTGACCACTGACTGAACCAACACATTAAGGAGCCTCCGCTATTCAGTCTCTCTTGGGGATCCAGAGACTTGAGGGAATGTTGTAACGCAGCCAGTGGCAGATTCTCAGTATTCATCAACAGAAATCGAGACCAACATATAGCACGGGGTTTAATGCCAAGTGCCGCGTTCTGGGAGACCTACAGCTTGGCAGCCTAGCAGCCATCCAGTCTGCTGGAGGGTTGAAGAATGTGAGACAGACGGCATCACAACAAGCTCTAATGGAGAACAGACCTTGATGCTGGACACGCTTGGAGTTGGAGGGAAAATGAGCATCTTGTCGTTGTCCAAACTGTGAGAGGATGCCTGTTAAGAATCTGAGGGGCTGCTCAGAACTATTGTTTTGGTCCTTTTGAATCATTTTTTTCACATATCAGCTTTGTGATTGTTTGAATTTTATGACACTGAGTCATGTTAAAACAGGTCTTATTTCTTACATTGATGTTGTAATCGTGATCAGAGTTTTACTGCAAAAACAACGAGGTTTGTCAAAGAATGACTTGTAGTGAACTTTGCTACATAAGTGTGATTGTTTCAAGTCCCAGCTCGAGTCTAGGGCTTTAAAAGCAATGGATAACATGCATATTCCATCAGCTGATCACCACCTTGAAGGTCAATTGTTCTTTGAGTGCTCTTAGTAGCAATCACATAGAAGTGCTCTCACAGAGTCTAAGCCTCAACAAGTTCATGTAATATATCAGTGTCATATAACCACACTTATGCAGACATATCATTCACCACTGTTTAAAATATCGATGTATATTCTATGGCATAAACAATGACCACATTATTGAGATGAAGAGGAGAGGCGAGACTCCAGCTCATCACTCAAAGTTATGTATGTCGACGCAGTGTGTTTAGACAGTAACTCCAGTTCAAATAGACAGATTAACAGAAATAACAGTCAGTCACGTTAGTCTGACTTTACGAGGAGGCCTGAGAAGGAGGCAGGTGTTGTCATGATGATGCCAATTGTTTAGGTTTTAGTGAATAAAAAAAAGGGAAAAGAATTCAAGCCTTCTCATGCAGGACTCATTGACCAAGGACCCAAAGCCCATAACTGCAACCAACTCAGATTAGTATTTTAAGAGACATAAGGCTGTGCTGAAGAGATCAATACATCAAGCATTTAGGAAGCGAAACACTGAAAATGACCTCCCGTTTAGTTTCAGAGAGAACACGCTGGTCTCTGGAAAAGGCTGTGAGGCAGTTGGAAGTTATCCATGTTAATTCAAAAGATGTTAAACGCGAGGGTCTTTTTCTTGGATGGTCCTCGAGCAGCCACTTTATCGTTGCTGGAGGAGTTTGCGCATCCTGCTAATCCTAGGAGCTCAGTTGTCCGGGGCTTTGTGGCCTTGTTCGGGTCACCCAAGGCAAACAGGTCCAAAGGGGGGGTCCAGACAAAGCACAGGTTAAAAAACCCCCAATCAAAAAAAACACCAACAGCCCCCCCCCCCCCCCCATAATTGTCACGGTCAATTATGCATAAGGCACAATATCAGTGAAATTCGACCACTGCATCTAACCCATCATGGATGCAACATGAGCAAAAAGCAGCCAGTGAGCAGTGCTAAGGTAGCAGATACGAGTTTAGTGTCTTGCTCAACAACACTTCGGCAGGCTAGGCGGAGTGTAGGAATCGAGCCAGGAATGTCCAGCTCCAAGGACGGCAGCTCCAACCCCCACGAGCCAGAAGGCAAAGCTCTCGATTTACCGGTCGATCTACGTTCCTACCGGTAGTGACCGGAAGAACCAGATCACGGCTACGAGAGCTTCCTCTGGGCTTCTGGTCCTCAGTCATCTGGGAGGGGCTCAGAGTAGAGCTGCTGCTCCTCTGCATCAAGAGGAGCCAGATGAGTTGGCTCAGGCATCTGATCATCTGCCTCCGGGAAGCCTCGCTGGTGAGGTGTTTCGGGGAAGGCCCAGGACACGCTTGAGGAACCATGTCTCTTGGCTCGCCTGGGAACGCTTCAGGATTATCCCGGAAGAGTTGGACCATGTGGCTGGGGAGAGAGAAGTCTGGATCTCCCTCCTTCGGCTGCTGCTCCCACACAACGACTCCGGATAAGCTGCTGAAGATGGTCACAATGAAAAAGAAAATGCACTGCGTTCAATTGCATATTTGAAATAACACTCTCACATGTGCTGTGTGTTGTGTTAAACTGGCTATTAACCAATTCAATACAAGACAAAAATTAAAAACCTACAGAAGCCATTATCTAACATCAAAGCTGTGTGGGTTCTTCATTGGTCCATCTCGTCATCAGGCTTTGTAAATATTCTCCTAAGTTTGTATCTTTGTCTTTGGTAGAGATAAGGACTGTTTCCAAGGAGGATGGAAGCTATAAATAAACAAAGGCATTTATGAATTTGCCCATTCACATCAGATCTTTTCATTTGATACAGTCTGTCACGTGGATTTTGTGTTTTGTTTGTGCATTACATACATTTTTCCCTTGAAACGTTGAACACAGCGAGTAAGGAACATCAAGTATAAAGACTTTCTTTTTAAAAAAGAAATGCAATTATCGGTTCTTTTTTATTTCAAGGCTAGCTGAGAGTCATATATACAGTAGAGGAATGCTAAACAGGTAATGAAAGGCAACTTGGATGCATAATTAGCGGAAAGTAATCTTGCTTACAAGCCCATTATTTATTTTGTATGACTGTGGCAATTATATTTTTCTAGCAAGTACAGGTGACCATCACATCACCAAAAGAGGAGAATAATACCGTTAATCGGAATCATTTAGAAACCTTGATTTTAATTTTTCTGTCTTTCACCGGCATACTCACCACGCTCTCTTCCTTGACTTGTCTGGAATGGATCAGTTTTCAACACAGCCATTGGCTTTCAAGAAAACTGAGCAGATGGGCCTTAATTCATGAGGAATCATGAACCGGAAGTGGACCCCAACTTCTCGATGCCATGAGCCTCGTCGCTAAACAATATTTGAGATTCTTTTAATCACCCCCAAAATAATCCCATGCATTTTCTCCTGCATTTTAAGTGAACTCTGATCCCCTTGGGAAACCCACAAGCTGCAGAGCGTGTCGGTTTTCAGGGGCTTAAATCAAGTTTTGTCGCGGATGTGCTTTTCTGGTTCTGCCATCATTACATCTGAGCCGCATGAACCTCCCAATGTAATTCTTGCTCACAAGGCAGAAAACTGGAGACACGGCGTAGTATTTTATTATGTTACACTTACATGGATGAGTGCAGCACACATAACCTGCCCTGGGCCAGTTTCTGTTGTGCAAACACTCGCTCCAGTGGACAAGGACAAGCGGCAACCTTCCCTGACATGACAAAGCAGTGGGGTGTGTAAAGGTCTGATCAGACACAGCTGTTTGACTCCTAATGGCTTGTTTCTCCTCACATGACGGACCCTCTCATGATGTAATGACCGCAAATTGTTCATGCCATTAAAGAGATACATATAGGATTTTCTAGGAACCACTTTCTTGCTTTGACCTCTCTGCTGGAAGGTCGTGTTTGTACATTAACCTCTGTGATCTGGGATGAAATGTGTGAAGCATCGAGGTTTCACATGCAAGCGTAGCTTCATTAGATCATTTCTAATTGGGAGGCAAGTCTTGTTCTTTCAAATTCAAGGGAAACGGAGTGAAGTGAATGTGGAGCAGCAGCCTGGCTTTTCATTTTAAACCAGTAAAAAGGACAATTTGCCACAATCAGCTGGTAAATTTGGGCACAAATTGACAATTAGGATCCAGAAGTAAAGGAGGAAAATTATGAACACTATATGTTGTAACTCAAAAGTAAGGGTGTGTAATTTGCAGTACAGTAAAGCTAAGTAGAGCTGCAACAGTAAATAATAACTCAATTCAGAAAATGTTAACTCATGAATATCTACCCATTTAAAGAAAGTCAATCACAATTTTCAACAAAAAGTTCAAGTTTACTCATTTAACCTTTTCTATGAAAGTATGTGGAGTCATTGAACATTTGAGGATGTCAGTTTTAACACTTTGGGAAACATCCAAATTTAGTTTAAGATGCTATGAGTAAAACGGAAATTTTAATCTTCTCATATATACCTGGAATAATTGAAACTGTATAAAAAATTTTTTCAAGGTGGTCTCATTGTTAATGCAGGCTTTGGAAAGGAAGGAAAGTGTAATCACAGCAGGAACCGTACCTCATATAAATCTGTTATGGCAAACAAATCACCCATTTATCGCTGACTGAGCAAGATTTGGTTTGGGAGTCTGGTTTCAGACCTCTTGGCAAAAAATAAGCTCATATTCACCCTCAGCTGCTTTGTTTTGGTCTCCACGATGCCCTCAGGGAACTATCTGGCTCCAGAGCTCCTAAACACTGCACTATGTTCAGCGGCTTGCCGTTACCCATATCTTATATTTGCTCGAGAGCAAGTTGAGAAAGTTTTATTGAGCTTTCCTCTCTGAATATAAGCAAGAGAGTGTGTGTCAGTGGCATTAGAAGTAAGCTGTGGAACTGAATTAATATTGGTTTTGTTACAGAAAGCAAATACACTCATCTTTTAGGCGTTGGCCAAATGTGAAAATGAAACTAAAAAGGGCACGATCATCCATTTTTTTATATGTACTAAAGGGAACAAAACAATGTTTTCAAGAATGCAAATACAATTAACATGTGCTTAACAGTTCCTTAACTTCTCTCTCCGAATGGAATAAGTCTCATTCTACCATGTTTCATTTTTGCATTCCCTGAAGTCATTGGCATGATTGTCAATGGTGGAAAGGTGACAAACTGTAACTTGTTGCCAAAGTGAGACTTGTTTATTTGATAAAATGAGATCATTTAAGATTCCCTTCAGCAGGTTTGTTTAAACAATAATGTAAGAGATACTATTTCTGTGGCACATTTTTACACGTTTCACCTTTGAAAAAGACATTACAGTTCCCAATTGCAAAAATTTGAATTGGCTGTATCTTGTTCTTCTACATATTAACATTAACATATTTCAAACTAAATAAAACCATCTTCTTCATCAAAGAAAATCTGCAGTGTGTGTTTAATATGTAAATCTTTCTAACTTGACTATCAGATTCATTCTTAGTGGTCTTAATATTCAAGATCAGAATCTGGTTTTTAGCAACAATAGTTCAGTATTTTTGATGTAACAAATCCTGCATGCAGACTCTAAAAAGTGCTCTGACAGATTTTCAATACCCTCGACAACTCTGCACATCAACATCAGACTCAAATACTCAACTGGAGGACCAGGGAGGAAACATTTCGAGTCGAGGGGGACAGAAGAAAGAGATCCAACTTGTGGAGATACACTTGGCTTTCATTACAGTCAAATGTAAATGTGCACTTCCAGAGAAAAGCAGTCATTTATTTCTAACAAGGCCTTTTAATCCGAAGTACACTCCAAATAATGCTTTGTCTTTGCTGATTGCTTTTAGAACCATGTTTTTATTTAAATGCTTGTTTTGCTCAAGAGTAATATATCATCAACAGCTTCTTAATTAAGTCAATGTCTGGTGTACTCTTGTCAAACTCTCCTTCTGGCAGACAGCAAAGGGCACACTGTCACCCCAGGCAAGGATATCAGGTGTATTAACAAGTAAATAGGAAATTCATGTTGGTATTATTTCAATATCAGCACATGTGACCTTTGTTAATGATGCCACTCAAACCTGCAGGTGGTGTTTCTCAAATGAACTCCCTTGGGTGGACGGTTTGCGCGCAGCCGCCGCTTCGTTGTTGAAACCAGGGGAGGAAAGGAATGAAAAGCACACGTGGGACTAACCAGAAGTCATGGCAGTAAAAACATATAGCCAATAATAAAAGTAATGATTTCAAACTCCTTTGTAGAATGCTTGCAGAGGAGGAGCAAGAACTCACCCGCTAATAGCAGGCCTAGGTTCAAAGAGCACAGTCCCCCAGAGTTACAACACTTGATCCATGCAACCCCTTGCCTGTTCCCCCTACTTCACATTGAAGAAATTGCAATGCTTGTTTAAATGTTCTCACCAAAAATGATAATACACTAGAATATAGTACAAAATGTGTTGTATTGTGTTGCAGCTTCTTAAATATATTAATTTGAATTATAATTTCTGACTTTGAAAGTGATAAGCTCAAATTTCAAATATAGAATGACAATTTTTCACCTGAAATTATCTTCTCAGGATATGGCACCCTCTTTGGAACTTCTCTGGTTTCTTGGAAAAGTTAAATATTTCAAAGGTGTGAATGTTGTGTTATTTATTATAGTACTCCTTTACTGTATGTGTAATCCAGCAAAAAACTCAGTACCTCAGATTCATATCTATTGGCATGAGTATGGAAAGGAGACCAATGGAGGGAGAGAGAGAGAGACAGAGAGAGAGAGAGATAGAGAGAGAGAGAGAGAAAGAGAGAGAGAGAGAGAGAGAGAGAGAGAGAGAGAGAGAGAGAGAGAGAGAGAGAGCTTTTATATGCAAGCTTAAATTCACTGATGGGCTGCCATGGTGATGGATGACTCTTGAGATCTTTTTTCACCATCTGAAAATGACCCTTATACTGTCGTTACTGTACCTGGACTACTGTTGGTTTTCAGTTGGAGGCAGGGCAGAGGGGGGAGGGAGGGCGAAGATCTTCGAAAAGTCATTTATCTGCCTCCATCTACCGCCATTCTCTACATGCTCTCCCCCTGCCTGTTCCCAACCATCTCCTCTTCTCATCACCCCAATATCACATGCACTCCATCTTAATTTTCTCTCACTTTTATCACCTGCTGACTCACACTCTCCACCTCACCGCCCCTTCCATGTATTACTCCCTTTGTCTGCGCTGCATCACACACTTATCACATCTAGCATTGTGAGAATCAAACGCGATGGCCGACCGCACTCCAGCTGCTCAAATCTCCCAATAATGAACCCCAAGGGTATCTGAAATTGAGTGTGAAGACTGTATCAAGGTCATTTACTCACCCCACAGGATAGTGATGGATGCCTTGTCTGATTGCACAGTTTGGTTGACCCACTTGAGGGAAGGGAGAATATACCATTGCTCTTTTGTGCGAATGGCCAGAACGAAGTTTCCAGCGGAAGAGAGGAAAGAAGAGCTGGGGGAGACGCAAAAGGAGGCCAGAGTTATAATAGCAACTGGAGCTCAGGCTGAGTGGTGCGGTGTCCACATTCTTATGTAAACATTTGAAGGGATTAAAATAAAACATATTGATTGCAGGATGGATGGCACACCATCTGTCAATACGCTAATCTGCCAAAGTAACTGTGCCTCTTAGAGTATTGTGTGGCTTCAAACAGCTGGATTCTGTCATACAAAACCATAAACACCAGGCTTAGTCAGCTGAAACCTTTCCCAAGTGCCTATGATTTATAATCCCCCTGGATTGTGTGTTTGTGTGTGTGTGCTTGTGGGAAATGCTATATGCTGTGAGGTTCGCTCCGTGCTGCTGTTTTGTCAGGGTAAAAAGCGCCCATGCGCTAAGAATAGTGGTCTAAATTGTGTGTCTTTCCCATTTCTCTCGGTCCATCCGCATTCTTACAAGTGGCCTTACAAGGTGGAAATTGGTGACCCATGACGACCCTTTAATCCAATCTCATTTGCCACGTCTATTTATGCGTGACAATTATGAAGATTAAGTTCATGATTTCATTTCTTCAACATTGATAATAAACTCCTACTGAAATAAATGGCACCAGAGCACAGTCCTCCTGCATTGAACCGTTTTAGAAGTCCCGTGTGCATCGTACGGCCTGAGGCGTTGAGTTGCCGTGGGGATTTTAATCAACAGGCAGGTAATTGTAGAGTAAGGCGGGATTGCCTTAGTCTTTATTCATGTTATGTGTGAGAGTTAACAAAGCGTGAGATTGGGCCGTGCCTCTACGCTGCACATTCTCAGCTTGCGGGGCTTTTGTTCCGCAGCTCTTTGTGGCGACAGCCCCAAGATTCATTGAAACTCTCCGCTGCTGAGTGAGCTGAAGGAGCTGCTGTTTGGTCCCATACACACTCCCTCTTTCACACACAGACATGGACAAACACACACACACAGACATGCACAAAGGTTGAATCTCTGCCAGCATTTCATGGGATAATCTACCTTCTCTGAGGTTTGCCCCTGCACCCCTCCCCTCCCCTCCCCGCGAACCCCGCTGCTTCAACCACCCTCCCTCTTATCGGCCCAGTGTGAGCAGCATGTGGTTTCCTGCCAGTTTCTGTGAGCTGCAAGTTGCCTCTCCAAACAGGAACATGCATGAAGGCATTCCATTGCTGAAGGAAACAGTGTCCTCAACTGCCCTCCACCTCCTTTTCAGTTCCCTTGGGCTTGTCCACGCGTCCAGTGGTCAACTCTCCGCTCAGTGGGACCACGACCACTGGCCCATCCGCACACATAGACACACACAAGAGCGGGCACAGACTTTCACGCATAAATAACAGCTATGAACATGGACATGAACATAAAGAGCACTATATGGCTGTGAAAATATGTGTGTGTTTCAGGTACTGGTCATCTTGATGGAATTACAGTCAGTGAGGATTTGCCTCACCTTGTCCTTGTGATGCGATTTATTTTATTTCAGGGAGAAGGAACTAGGAACACTTCATTGAAAAATTAAAATTCACTCATCATCTACTTGCCCTTGTGCCAGGAGAAGGTCCAGCAATGACACACCTGGAGTTTAACAGAAAAAGTCTACTGCAGCTTTCCCTCAACATTTTAAATTGACTCTCAAAACAGTTTCCAACATTTGTTGAAAAGAATTCAAAAAAGGAAAAGGAAAAAGAAAATCCTCGGTATCCTCCAAGCATGGAAACAGCCCTGACGTAAAGTGAAGCCGGCTTCAACTTAAGTTGAGATGTCCCTCCTTGTTTGTTTCAGCTAAAATGTACACTAAACCTTCATGACCCCGACTGCATCACAGAGAGCCAGATCTGGTCGCCATCAGTGAACTGGCTGCAAAAAGCAACTTAAGTACGAACAGTACGACGCTTGTAAGAACTGAGTCTAGGATATTATGCATTTTGGGGATTTTCACATAAGATTGGTTGATCTGACTTAATATGCGTGATGCATGAACAAACATGTTTCACTGTTGTAATGTTCCACCAAGCACCTCATCAATCAAGGTGTGTAATGTACTTTAAATGTTTGACTGGTTTAGCAACATTCTCTCTGGTTTAGAACCTGTGTTCCCTGTTTGATGAGTCATCACGTTTCGTGGATGCAGAACCAATAGATTGTAATGGTTTCATAATCTGTCCAGACCCCTGCACCCTCTTAGATCAGTGACATAATTATGGGAGAAGTTCACAGAAATACTTTCAACAGGAAATATTAACATGAGTGATGAGTGATTTTGATGAGTTTCACAAGTGGTGGTTGGTGTCAGAAACATGTTTTTGGCTGATCTTAAAATGGAATCTTGAGCTGATTCAGAGAGTTTGTTTGAAGGGGCTGGTCTACAATCTGTGGGCGCAGTTCAATTTTCAGAAGTAGATTTGACTTAAGGATAGTGAATGAACCTTTCTTGTATCATGGGAGAATAATTTCACTTGACAGATTTTTACAATGTGTGAAATCAGTTAACGCTCTAAAACAAAAGTGAACTTTTTGAGGACAACAGTTTTAACTTTCCAAATATTGCTCACCAAAGCAATACCTTAAAATGTTCATAATAGAGGCAGACCTATTGAGAGAACTCTACTTGATACTTGAAACTGTTGGACCTCAAGGTAGGAGAAAAGGGCTATGTTAACCGAAGAATAGCCATAAGTTGGGTGAATACCTAATGTGTGTATGTGTGTGTGCGTGTGTGCGTGTGTGCGTGTGTGCGTGTGTGCGTGTGTGTGTGTGTGTGTGTGTGTGTGTGTGTGTGTGTGTGTGTGTGTGTGTGAGTGACAGGAGGAAAAACAGAAAGAATTTAAGACAAAAAGAAAGTAGATAAATTAAGAAGGCACATCTATATTTAGCCTTGAGACTAAAAGGGCGTGTAACTGAGTCTTCAGAGGGATTTGAAAGATTATTTTTGCAAAAGCAATCTATCATGTGTTCATCCCACATCATTGATCAATAAGATGCCTCAGTTCCCAATACTGTCTTTGAATTCAGTGCAGGAGAGTGACTCGGTGATGAAAAATCCCTCTTGAGCGCCTTTTTGTTTTTTAACGACACTTGTCCATAAGTATTTTGAGAGTCTCTCCTGCTGCACATTCTCTGGGAATCTATGAGAGTCTGGAAATCAAACAGCGTGAAAAGTGTAAAGAGGAGAGGAAATGGAGGGCTGTTATGATCCCATTAATAGAATTCATTTGTTTTACATAGAAGGAATGCTCTTTTCAACCAGAGTGTGTCAGGTCAAATGAGGATTCAAGCAAACTTCAACAAATCTGCTGAAGCAACTACGAAGGAGGATTCAGACAGAAATAATTTAGCAGGGAAAGGTCAAGTATTTCAAATTTTTTTCATTTTGGTCGGATGCAGCAGCAGTTTCTGTGTAGTCATGACAAAGCTAAAGATAATTTGGGGATAGCTTGTGATAGCTTCATGGGAGAGCGACCACAGAAAGGGATTCTAAACAGTGAAACAAACACTGGGAGCGTTATGGAAAATGGAAAAGCAAAAGTGGCCTTTAAACAATTAAAAATCATACTTGCTTTTGGCAAAAAAATGGATATCGATCTTGGAACGCTCTTGAGAAATTCTGTGAGTTGTTATTAATCGTGCGTGTGGTCTTACGCCGGGGAGAGATGACGTGTCTTTGTCTGTCTGTCCCACTGTTAAGCAGCCAATTCTCCCACTTCTGTCCCACTTTCACCATCTTATCTTCTTCCTGTTGTTTACAGTACGAGTGCTTTTGAGGAAAAAGTAAACAGAATGAAATGGTCCAGACAGAGATCTTAAAGGGCTGATTTCTTTCCTCCCTCCCTGAGATGGTTGTGCTCAGCCTGCACACTACCTGGGATAGCATCTTTTTTGTTTGTTGTTTGCCCACATAAATGACTCAGTGATGTATTGAAATTACACAGTGGACTCAGCTAGTGAAATCGCAGAGGTATGATGAGATTTTTTTACATCTTTTTATGATGTGCAATTCAAAATGAAGCATTTTGAGGAGGAGGACTTGTGTTAAGGCAGTTTAACAGATGTTATCTTTCATAAAGTTTAATTGTGGATGGCAGTGGTTCCGGCTCCTGTGGAGTTTGCATTTCCTTCACATTTCTGCATGGGTTTCCACCGGGTTTTGCGGTTTCCTCCCACAGTCCAAAACATGCAGTAGGTTCACTGCCGACCCTAAATTGCCAAGATGTGTAAAGACAGATTGAATGATTGTATGTCTATACATGTAGCACTGTGTGTCCAGGATCAACCCTGCCTCTCGCCCAATGACAGTGGGGATAGGCTCCAGCCCCCCAGCTACACTGACTGCAGGATAAGCAGTATCGAGAATGAATGAATAAATGACAGCTTAATTGCCACATGCTGAAGCTGAGGCTGTCTTTGGTTAATAATTAGTCACAGAAATGATTAAACAGGAACCTAAAATACAGCTGTTCAATGTCTCAGCGAGATGGCTTGGCAGGTAAGGCCACAGAGCAGTTACAGACTTTAGAGTATGAGTTTCAGACAGGTGCTCATTGAAAAATACATTACATCATGTAAAATGTTGCATCATAAGAGACTGAGAACGCCCTCTCTTTGAGCACACAACATCATTAAAAAAAGAAGGAAAAAAGTACCTTATAGCTACTTTTACACTGAAATTCCATGATACTGCTTTCAAATTGCAGAGCCATTATAACCGCATGTTTATTCTAAAGCTTAATGCCATTGCATTGACCGAGTATGTGACTTTATAGCGTCATGTCAAGATGCAACAATGACATGACGTGTACAGACAACTGCATTTTTAAGTAACCATTTCCATTTTTAAGTACATTTTCAAGCTATATGAATTTTCCCTCTCTAACCCCCACCCTTTCTGTTTTTCTAATTTGTTTCTTTCAAATTAAAAGCTGGACTTCCCTCTGGTGAGGACTGTTGGGGATTGCCTCGCAGAATATATTGTTTGAATTAATGAATATGTTTCCGTTGTGAATTTTGCAAACATCCTGTAAATGTTTCGCTTATCTCAATGAAAATGGAGTTGTTGTTCCAACAATCTCTCACACAGTTGCAGATTCAATACCTCAATGGCCTAATCATCATCATGCATTTTTAATAACAATGGGGTGCTGTAACAACCTTGCAATGATGCTGATCGGCCACAGGATTGGTTGCATTTCAGACATGATTTAGAGCATCTACTGGAGGTTTCAAGTTTTCACGTCACGCTTGGGTATATTGCACTCCAGACTTCAATTTGACTTGAGTAATCGCTCATCACAATTGTACACACACTTACTACATTCAGATTTTAACTGACAAGAGAGAGACTTGAAGAAGAACTGATACGTCAAAACATTGTAAAAGAAAACAAAAAACTGTCAATGACAGGAGGGAAATACAGCAGTTATTTAGTGTATTTTCTGGAATGCTGTCATGAGGTTTTACTAAAAAACATGGGATGAGAAACAGTTGCATAAAAAGCGATGTCAGCGTTTGCCAAGTGTTAAGACTTATCCTACTTTTATTGTTTGTCCAACTGACTGGAAAACTTTTGAATATGTAAGATGCTGAATGTATGACATATGTACAGTTGAGCACTCTGGTGATGATGTTTGGTTGAATGGCTGTTCAGACACTAAATATGCTATATTTCCAAATTACTGGATTTGCACAGTCTCTTTACAATTGAATGCCTTAAAGCAGAGCTGCCTCAATTGCCTCCATGTCAGATAATGTGCGGCCCACTTGACTTATTACAGTTCCAAGCTGCCGCATGGCTCAAACAATGTACCGTTCAGGATGAGGATTGAATCTTTTTTTACAGTGACAAGCTATGACACTGACTTATGTGCAATTTCACTTCTAATTGATTTTCCAATCATAGCTTTATGTGTACTGGAAAAAAAACCTATTGTGTATATATGTATACAATTGACATGGCTCATTTTTACTTGCACCTCACGTCTGACATGCTTCACCAACTTCTGGCCACACTTATCGAACTCATAAATAATAATTTTCAGAGCCTAGCCCAAGGGCTTAGTTAATGTGAAAAGCAAGAATTTGCTCCACACGTGCTTCGCTCTTACCTTTAGGGTAGTTGTTCCCAGTAAATGTTTAAAAATGCCTGCTTTAACACATGTAGCTGTGAGGACTCATCCTACCTATCACCACAAATTAGCTCAACTTGTGGGCGCTGTATTACTCGAAAATAAAAAAAAACAGCTTTCCCAGGAACTCATTAGAGAACCAGAAAGCCAGGGCTTAATGTTGTTTTGACTGAAGAGTAGTTGTCAGTAGGCCAGTGTGATGAAGCTCAATTAGGACAACATGCTACGAGCTCAGCAGAAGTAATCACTGGGTGGAGGGCAGACTTATGTGGAGGCATAGATATTCGCTCTGACCAGAAAAAGCAAGGGATTCACAATAGGACCTGGAGCCGTGGAGAGCAGCTAATGAGCCTACATGATTCACGCTTGGTCTCCCCCACAGTGAGCCTTATCCTGGGCAGAGCGGAGGCGCGCAAGAGGTGCAGTGTTTGCTCCAACACATTCCATTACGCAGTCCGTCAGAGCCAGGAGGGTAAAGGAGCAATTAAAAGTCTCTTTTTCACAAACTGGATGAATGAAAGTCCTCTGTGTGAGACTGTGGACATGTTTATTTGAATGAACAGAGAAGCGTACAATATGTCCAATTGGACGCAGCGTCCTATGCCCTCTCCAGTTGGAGTGATGGTCCAGAAAACTTGAGAAAAGGAAAAATGCTTGTAATCTGACAATTTTTTTTCTTTTGCACCCAGAGATTATTACAAGGATGATGTGTCTCTTGTTGGACAGGAGAGGCATACCCTTACTGCTTTATGACAAAAGCAATGCCCTTTTGTTCACAAGCGGACCAAAAACAAGTTGACCAGTTGATTCTTGATCTCTCAACTGCCCAGAAGTTAAATTTGGTAACAATACATTGAGTTTTCCTTGAGTTTTCATAATGCTTGCTGGAAAAATATCATTTGACTGATTATGTGGCCATGCTGTTGGGAACAGTAGGCTCATGGCAGTTACATCATCTTTTATTATGATTATTATTTGAACCAGGCTGTTTTTATGATAAATAATTTTAAAACATAAACATTTAAAATGCCTGTGATACTGAAATTTAACTTTTTAGGGCTATGCTCAGGACAAAATTAAGAATGAGTATAATTACGATAAAGGCTGCTTCTTTCATTGAATGTGTCTCCTCAATACATAAATATCAGCTAAACTATCTGTAGGTATCCTTGAAGATTTCTTCAAGGGATTTTTATACATGAATTCATTGGGTCAATGAAGGACATCTTAATCAAATCAGAATTAGAACTACTTTATTGCATGCAAGCACGTCTTAATGTTTTAAGAAGCATTCCCTTTTTGAATCAGCGATGGTCGTCTTTTTAAAGTTTCTGTGTTCAGAGTCATTTGAACAGCTTTTGCCATTTGGGGAAAGTCACGTAATCCCTTTTCTTTTACTTTTAAAACGATGTTTGAATTTTTTTTTTTTTTTCAATCAAAAATGAATCTGCATTTTCCACCGTGGTATAAGATGTGAATGTAACTAGTTGGTTTTGCTGTTTTGTAAACTTCATGTGGGAAGGTGGGTTCTGTCACATATTGCTGCCGCGCTTATTAAAATTGCCTCTAAACATCCATCCAGACTTTTAAACCGTCCCACGCCGTGATTGGTCAGGCGGCTGTCACGTGGCACAGCGCAGTCAGTCGCTGTGCTGTGCCTAGAGCCAGCGCTGAGTGGAGCCTGTCTGCCAGCACCCTCAGCAGCGGCTCTATCTGGATCCTACTACATTCACTGACAATTAAAAGGAGGCCCCCTTTCTTCTTATTTCTGTGGATTATTGTTCACCATGGGCGACAAAAAGAGCCCTACCAGGTAATGCGACCACCCACAGTCAATTCATGTGCGTTTAAGGCGCCACAGGATCGATATTCGGATGCGTTTCCTTCACTCTGGGATCGTTTCTCCCTTTTCAGTGGGTATGCCTCAGCTAGCTAGAATAGTGCAGTCACTATGGCGGCTTCTCGCTCACTACAACCCAGTCACTTAACAGACAAAGGGATTTTTTTCAGAGGATACGCCTGGCATTCCCTGAAACGCTCCTCCGTACCGTTGAAGCCTTTTTGGGAGGTCAATGTCGAAATGGGCATTGTTTGACATTGGTTTTATTAGCCGACATGCTAAGCTTCGATGCCGAAAATTCTAGCAACGCTTGCTTGCCTGCCCGCTAGCCTAGCTGGCGATGCAATCGGACGGTGTGGATAGTCGCCCGCTCGCCACTGTGAGGGTTTATCAACCCTGGAGCTGCACACGCTGGGACTCGAACCCATCTTTAATGACAACGCCATCCCGTCTTGCGCTTTGCTGTCTAGCGTGTACGATTCCCATCGTGCTGGGTCGGGGGGGTGTTTTTTCCTGGCTATTCCTGAAATATGCAAGTGCCATTTGAAAAAAACAAACCAAAAAACCCTGAAAAAAACTACTAACTTGACCTTAACATTTGTCTCGTTTGCAAGGCCAAAAAGACAAGCCAAACAGACAGATGACGGCTACTGGGACTGTAGCGTCTGCACCTTTAGGAACACCGCCGAGGCTTTCAAATGCAGCATCTGCGATGTGAGGAAGGGTACATCAACAAGGTAATGTAGCGCTCTCTCTCTCTCTCTCTCTCTCTCCCACTCTCGTCTGAGCCTCCTTTGGCTGGCTGCAGCAGCATTGCATCGCAGTTTATTGGCATGACAACTTTGATCGACAGCTTATTTGTCTGCGAGTGGATGGAGACTTGTTGATGGACGCCCGTGCAAACATGCCCTGTTTGAATGTCTGGATATTCGTAGTTTTCTCGTCCTCTGAGACAGACATCGTATCGCATGTATGCGTTTGTCTAGGTGGTTGGCTTCCTCAGTAGCCAGAGGTTGGGGAAGTGTGTGTGTGTGTGGGGGGGGGGGGGGGGGGGGGGGGGGTCGGAGCGAGGAAAGAGGGGAAGAG
>CAAKHD010003506.1:3813-16414 GCA_901007705.1 Fistularia tabacaria | reverse complement strand
CAGTAGCCAGAGGGTGGGGGGGGGGGGGGGGGGGGGGGGGGGTTGTCATCATGGCAGAGAAACAGTGAAAAGGCTGGTCTCAGTAAAGTTAAACAAGGTGAACGCATGTGTCTGCATCCATCTACCTGTAGGATTGCAGATGTTTTGATTACAGTCAGGCGAGTCTGATCAAATGTGCCTGAGTTTGATATTCAGCAAGGAGATGGATAGATGTTGAAGGTTAAGAGGAATGGTCATGAACAGAATTAAGAGAAATTCCAGATGTGATTTTCCACGTGTTTTGTCTTGATAAATTTCCCCCTGTGCTATTCAGTTTAAGCCATTGTCAATTCTAGATTGTCTGAAACTTGTTCTTTTATTATTGCTGTAGCATTTTTCCATAATATTCTAGGAAATACTTAGCTTAGCATGTGGGACCTCATATCTATGAAGAACTTATAAACTAAAACTTACCAGGGTATTTTTTTTTAGGTATTTGACTCATTTCTACCCACGTCAATCACATCAACATTGACAGTAAATAGCATAATGTCCTAGATATTTCTCTGAATTTTTAGTCAGAATGAATGTTGTGATGTCAGCAGAAACTCTCTCTTATGGGAAACTGAGATGAAATCACTGTGTCTTGAACATCACAGTAGGATTGTCTTGATTTTGTGTAAACTGACACATGTTCCGTCTGCTTAGGGGAATGTTTGTGATGACAAGCACTCTGGGTCAAGGTGTAAATTTGTTTGCTTATGTCACAACTTACGTGTTGAGATGTAGAGGTGAATGAATACATTGGGGGAACGTTGACACATCCCTCGCACTTCAAATGTTTACCAGCTGTAAGGTTTCATAATGAGTGGCTCAGCAGACATTGCCGGTGTGCTACAGACTGGGAGAACACTATGCTGCTGGGTAATGTTAGAATGCCAATGATTAATTTCAGTTCAAATTGTCTAGTTTCCCTATGCATATGTTCTTTCCCTGGCAGCTTATACAGTAGCTTCAGACTACAGCTGATACAGGCTGAGCAAGACCCGCAAAAGCAGGAAGCGGAGACAAGCATGTTATAACCATCCTACCATGCTGTCTTGGCAACAGTCCAGTTGCCTCTATTTGGTAAATGACATCACTGGAGAGGGTGTCACACATCTCTGTTGGTTTGGTATTTTTAACCCTTGGTTCATACATTTGTTCAGTTGGGAGATTGACATTTACTTAACAAGTATTACTTCCCATTCATCCCCATTTGCACTGTGAATAGGAAGGAACTGAAAGCAACCTGGTCCCGACTAATTGGTAAAGAACTAAAACAGCATTGTGTCGTTTTGCTGAGCAGCAGCAGCCTCTGCTGATGCCAAGTGGTAGAATGCAATCGTTGATTTAAATTGTGTTTTGATGAAGATTAACAAGTTTTGGTAAGATGGCTGAAACAAACATAAAACATGAAAAAACGCATTTTAACAAAGGATAAGACTTCTGATTCAACTATGCTAGACTTCTTTTACCGTGAAAAGTTGTGGTGTATCTTTGTAAGGGCTGTGCCATTATTATTATGCACACATCAAAATAATGTTTAAAGTATTTGTGAAATGTCAACCTGCATAAAGTTGCCTTAAAGCTGCGTGAGATTCATTATCTAAGTGTTTCCACATTTTTACCTGAGATTCTACTTCAGAAAGGGCCTTTTCTGCTGGGTGGCACATGCTCATTAATGACTGAGTTTTTCTTTCTGACAGCATTGGTTAAAGCAGTGTTTTTAACTTTTCAAGTATGTAAATCAACATGAGCTTCAATGGACCTTTCCAATCAAGGTCACATATCATCATATAAAAGAATGATTGAGAAAGATTTCTCCCCTTTACTCACTGAAAAGAAGTGTTTTAAAAACAATCTATAGTGTGTGCCTTATTGTGCATTTACAGATATGCTTCAGGTGATGCTTGTGGTGGAATTGCATAGCATCCAACAATTAATGAGTGAATTCTAAATCCTCACTCACAAACCACTTTAATATCTCTTTCCAATAGAACTGTCAATCTTGGCATCTGTTTGTCACTGATCGCTTGGCAAATTATGGTACACTATGTTTTTTGCTCATTTTCAAAAGGAGTCTTTGATAAGTGATGAGCTTGCACTGGATTGTGAATTTAAATTGATGTTAAAAGTAGTGGACTGTGAGGCCAGGCAGTCTTTAAAATTATTTTGTTTAATTAAGGGCACATCCTTGTTAAACTGAGGTACTATCACCTCTCTAAAGGTACTTTCATCCAAAACATGAGCTCTATCACACACACACACACACACATATACACACACACACACACACACACACACACACACACACACACACACACACACACACACACACACACACATACACACACACGCACGCACGCACACTCTGACACTCATTTTTAGGCTACATTGAGTTTTTGAGCAAGTGTAAGATTTAAAGTTTGATTTAAAATAAAAATGATCCTACAATGCTAAGGTGCATTATTTATCTTTACTGTTACTAACACAGTTTTTTTAAATGGCTTGACATTGTTTATCTTTAAATTTATTTAACATAGGATTTTAATGGCTTGACATTTTGTCCAGGAAAGTGTGAAAGGTGTTTTTTGGTGTCTTGGTATATTCGTGTGGGACTGTTTTAGACTCAGTTTTTAGTCATCAATTCTTCAAACCCCATTGGCAGAACTTTTGAAAATAACCAGATTCTGGCTCAATAGCCAAGCAACCCAACATCTTTTAATCACATCAAGTCAGCCCCCTAAAATAACTCAGGTGAATATTTTCTCTGTACTAGTGAGATCAAGCCCTCACATAGTGTTCTGCTTTTTCTTCTTGTGTTAGTGGAGATTCTTTAAAAGCCATGATCAATTGAAGTAATCAGACAGACGCTCAAGCCTTGGTAAGATTTGGATTGCACTTTGTTTCCTACCAGCGGTAGGTAAGCCAGGTAACTGTCGGTCATGCAGGTCTAATGTGTGCTAATTGAGCCAAGAATGTGTGTTAATGAGAGAAAACCTCTGACTGTGCCATCAGCATGCAAGGAGAGGCCCCTGTTCCTCTCAGCTAAGTGCAGTCTCAAGAACCTGTTGACCCAGTCCAGCTCACTGATGTAACATGATACCCAAGCAGGCTAAATCTAGCCAATACTGCTCTGACTCTTAAACGAAAAAGAACTCAGCATTTTGCACCTGACCTCGATGCTTATTTACAAGTCCAAGTAGACTGAGTGTTCAGCCTTAACACACTGGACTGCTTCCTTGTGTATTTGGGGAAGGGCTTGCATTAGGATTGCCTGTAAGCTGCATGTGATCGTAATTTAATTTTCCTGGCATCTGAACCTGATCGCAGTAAAATGGGACAGTGTATTGCTGTACATCAGTTTGCTTAGTGTTGGTGTTTGGTATGCACCTCTGGCAGCCCCGGGGCCCAGGGAGAAACCATTAGGAGCCCTCTAAAGTTGATTGATGGTGGGGATCACAGGAAGTCTTGAGGTACCTTAGTCTCTCACTGCAGTGCTCTTATCTGAGCTCTGTTTTCAACCATTTCATGGAACTTCCATTTGTGCTTTATATAGAACAGAACCAAATGGGGTTTTGTCACTAAGCTAAATTTAATACTCAGACTGGAAGACAAACTAACTTGCATCAATGTTTTCTCTGGAGGACGGGTACCTTTTCTGGATGATGTTTTAATATTAAAATACAATATAAAGTGCTACTTGTTTGTGAAACACATTTGAAACCTTGACTGATTTTGCAGCCAATCTGAGATCATTTAAGTTTTTGGTTATCTTGTCATTGACCATGATGAAGGCTTGGGGAACGAGAAACAACTACAGGAGCACATGGTTTCTGCCAGTGTTGTGGAGAAATAGTGTGTTATTTTGGAGAACATGAGTGTGGCATAAGCGGGTCAGAAATTTACTTGCATTCCATGCTTTACTTGCTCAAAAATCATTTTATGAGCTGTTGAAGTTGTACTAATTAATTTAAATAAATGAATAAAGGCAAGGGCTGTGGTGATATCTGGCTTGTATGTGCCATATGTCAAGTTTGGGGGATTTTTTTTATAATCTCACTTAAACAGATATTTGGATCAAAAGGATTAGAAAATCATTGTATTTTGAGCCATGCATCTTTTCTTAGATATTTGATGTGCTGATTAAACGTAAACAGCTCTGGAACGTTAACAGGCATAGATTGTCTGAATACAAAACTTGTTTTGAGTTAGGTATAACCCCTTCATTTATCCCAAAAGTTAAACATTAATTCAATGTCAGCTTGTAAATAACTGCTCTACCTATTATGGATTTTGTTTTCAATCAATCTAAGGTCAATCTAAGGAGGTCATGCCATTGAGCATGCTGGAGTAGTTGATGGCACAGATCTGGTCGTTCATTTCCCAGTTCATTGATAGTCAGTTCTTATCAAAGCTCACTTTGAAGTGTATTAATTAGCCAGTCATTACTGTCAGAATTCTGAATACCTTCAAAGACAATCTCAAGCAACTACTGATTCTTTATACACTTGTGTTTTTTCCTCTCATTCAAATACCATACATTTTCAGGTTATGCTCATCAAACAATAAATTGTCTGTTTGTTCTCTCCAGCAAGAGGAAGTAATTCAAGGTTAAGTAGCCTTTACTTTCGTTCAAATTTCCAGCATTTCCAGTCATGTCTTTTTGAGGATAAAATACAAATAAAAAACTTGCAAATGTAAGGTAAAACCCGTGTTACCAGTTTAGAAGAAATGTATTCTCACAAATGCGACAAGTGTTTTCTGTCATTTGACTTTTGAGTTCTCTCTCATCTTTAAAAAATGTTAATGTAGGAAAGGGCAGAGTGTGCTTATACTGTGGCTCTTACTCACGGGTGATTGGTATATCTATCTAATTCACACACTCTGCAGGATGAAAGGTAAGGTCAATCAGATTCAGTAAAATCTGATAACTAACTGGGATACCACAAGCCTTAACTATGGTCAAAATTATAATGTGTGTGTCAGAGCATGAGTGTTTGTCAGAGGCTACACAATTTTTGCAAATGTCCATTTATGGAGTTCTGTTATTTTAATCAGTAGATTTTGTTATCACATTAAGGAAAAATTGAATAGGATCATGGAATTACGTAAGGGGAACATGCAGCAAACAATTTGTATCTGCACTCGTAGCCCACAACCCACATCAGGCCTTACTCACAGGAAACTGATTTTGCTTATCCAGCATTGCAAGCATCTGCACTAACCCCCTGAGCAGGAGGGGGTAGTCCTAATCTTTACATGTTAATTGGCAGATTAAAAAGTTCTTAATTACTTCATGAGATTAGGCATAGTGTGAGTGATTAAATACAACAGCCAATTTGGCAACTGTACAAAATTTAAGGTTGTTGTGGAATTCAGGCTCCTTTTTAAATACCAAAAAGGGGAGGCACACAAATAATCATTGACAGTGAGAGAGTGTGAAGAGTGTGACAAGCAGGCATTTGAGGACAAGGAGGGGACAGATTGGTAAGTGTTAAGTCACGGCTTGCAGAGAGGTGTGTTCGGAGATAAAATGAGGAGAGAAACTCAGCAGTAAAGGAAGGAGAGGAGCCTTGCATCTGGACATGAGTGTGTGTTTTAAGAAAAGGGGGTATGAATGGCTGGAAGGGTGATGTGCTCACTCAGCCAAGAGTCTCCTGGGACTCAAGCAAAGCGAAGCACATCATTATCCAGGAAGGGAGAGCGCCAGAGTGGACAGCCCTTTCTGTTCCGACCAGTTCCACCATACATGCTTGCTGAATGAACATTTGAAATGGCATAGTGCGTGCAGGCGACTAGCACAACAGAAACCCAGCACTGAAAATTTTGTCTTGATGAAGTGATGAATTCCTAGTGTGATGCTGTTGAACCATAACAGTTTCACAGCTTGTTAGCATTTGTCCATCAGAGCAATACTGAACTACTCGCTCAGGAAAAGTCAAGTCGGTGCACCAGACTGAAATCACCTTTCGCTGTCATGTTTTTGTGTAGTTTTGTTCAGAGATAAAGCATGGTCTGAAGGTGTTTCACTGGAAAGTGCTGCTTAAGCAAATTCTAACAATAATTTGTGTAGTTTAAAGGCAAAAAGAAGGCATGACAACAGCAAGTTGATGTGACCCGGTCACTACTTGACAGATAACTCATGCACTTAATAGGCAGCACCAGCAGAGAGGGGGTGATGGGAAAGAAGATGATTCCCAATTCAAGTACAGATTTGGAAAGATTGGTACTTTGGAGTAATGAAGAGAGAGGAAAGAACAGTGGAGACAACAAAGGAGAGTGAGGGGATGGCAGTAAAGAGGAGGGAAACAAATGAGTGATGGTGAGCAATTTGACACATTGCCACTAATGGAGGGAGCTTGTATGTCCTGGGTTTATTTGCAATGATCTGCCGTCTGTCAGCAAGATACCAGGCTGTTTATAGCTTGAAAGGTCAGTTTGGGAAAGAAAAGAGATGTCATTGTGAATATATAATCCTATTTTTAATTTTTAAAGATTTTTTTATGCAAGTTTACATTTTCCTCTTGCGGTAAATACACTGCTCAAAAAAATGAAGGGAACACTAATATAACACATCCTAGATCTGAATGAATGAAATATTCTTATTAAATACTTGTTCTTTACATAGTTGAATGTGCTGACAAAAAAGTCACACTAATTTTTTTTCAGTGGAAATCAAATTTATTCACCTGTAGAGGTCTGGATAAGAACACACTACAGGCTGATGCAACTTTGATGTAATATCCTTAAAACAAGTCAAAATGAGGCTCAGTAGTGTGTGTGGCCTCCATGTGCCTGTATGACCTCCCTGCAACGCCTGGGCATGCTCCCGATGAGGTGGCGGATCGTCTCCTGAGGGATCTCCTCCCAGACCTGGACTAAAGCATCTGGCAACTCCTGGACAGTCTGAGGTGCAACGTGGCGTTGGTGGATGGAGCGAGACATGATGTCCCAGATGTGCTCAATTGGGTTCAGGTCTGGTGAACGGGAGGGCCAGTCCATAGCATCAATGCCTTCGTCTTGCAGGAACTGCTTACACACTCCAGCCACATGAGGTCTAGCATTGTCTTGTATTAGGAAGAACTCAGGGCCAACCGCGCCAGCATATGGTCTCACGAGGGGTCTGAGGATCTCATCTCGGTACCTAATGGCAGTCAGGCTACCTCTGGCGAGCACATGGAGGGCTGTGCGGCCCCCCCCAAAAATGCCACCCCACACCATTACTGACCTACTGCCAAAACGGTCATGCTGGAGGATGTTGCAGGCAGCAAAACGTTCTCTACAGCGTCTCCAGACTCTGTCCCATCTGTCACATGTGCTCAGTGGGAACCTGCTTTCATCTGTGAAGAGCACAGGGTGCCAGTGGCAAATTTTCCAATCTTGTTGTTCTCTGGCAAATGGCAAACGTCCTGCACAATGATGGGCTGTAAGCAAAACCCCCACCTGTGGATGTCGGGCCCTCATACCACCCTCATGGAGTCTGTTTCTGACCGTTTTAGCAGAATACTGAATATGTTAAAATATTAATACAATTCAGAGACTCACTTTAGAATTTCTTTTAAAAACTCTTAAAGAAAATTTTGAAAAGAAAAGGCACAGGCATAAATTGAAATTATATTTATAGAAATTTATCACATTTATAATTGCTGCAGTAATAGTATTAAGCATTATCATAGTCAATAAGTTGAGTTTTATACTTTGTTAATCCCTTGTAGGGAATTTCTGATTCAAAGTTCTGAAAACTTTGTTCTTGCAGTTCTGAAATACACACACATGCACAAACAGAACTTTTAAAGATGTATCAATGGAGAGGTGACAGATTGAGAATGCCGCCCCTTACAGGCACCAGGGAGCAGTGTACGGGTTCGATGCGTTGCTCAAGAATACCTTAGCAGCCGAGATAGTAAACCGTACCCTCTCCAGCCATGAGTGAGCACCATGTACAATAAATAGTGGTCCAAGTGAGTCTTGAACCAGCAACCCACCGGTCCCCAAGCTTAGTCCCAATGGACTAAAAAAACACTGCTGTGAATGACAAATAGAAAAATGTCAGAAGTTTCCCATACATTTATTATTTATTAATACCACCCTCCAGATATAGTTTATCTAATTAGGAGGGATATGACTACTCTGAACCACAAGAGTTGTAAAATCAAGACATCTTACCTATAATTTGGACATTCTGCCAATACTGTGAATCCACAAAGAAAGCAAATTATAGTGGATGCACATGTCGCATTGGCAGAGTGAAGTTTTTGTGGTGGAGTTTTTATCTTCTTTCTATCGTCTACTTGATTCATTAAGCAAAGGAGTGAATGAGTTGACCATAAGTGGTCAACCTGGCATTCTTCTGTATAAAAGTGTTCACAATCATTGTTGGCAACTAAACTTTTCCCATGGAATCTTTTCCATTTAACACAGGGATCACAAAAAATAAATTCAGCTTATTGATCCACTGGAATAATAGTTGCTCCATCAGTTTGCATGTGATTTAATCAGTGGATTAAAATGTAACAATAGGAGGTTAGACGTCTGTCACAAATCTGTCTCCTGGTCAATGAACTTCAGATGATTATGTTAATTGTCATCGTAACCTTTTGACCTTGTGACAGCAACCACCATGTATTTCATGTACCCTTAAATTGTAACATAAGATATCAATACATGACTGAAATTAAAATGAATGTAACCCTGGGAGTTTAGTCTCTTTTTAGTAGCTCCTTAGAGTTTTTATGGCTCCCTAGAATTTTCTCAGGAGAATTGTTGCACTTGATAGAAACAAATTTCCCAATTCTGCTCTGTTCTGCTCTGCTCTCTCCAAAGTGCATCAAGAACAGCAAAAGAAAAATGAACCAGAGTCATAATCACAGAGATTTAGGCAGTCAGAGTCTGGGGTAGAAGCGGTAGTAACGCAAAGGTCTCTTAAGTCTTTCTGAAAGGGACAGACGAAAGGCCACTGGAATGCTTAATGCCTCTGGTCAGCAGTGGAAATGAATTGTCAAGCAGTATAGCCTTGAGCTCCTCCTCAGGTGCTGTCCTCAGGCAACCTCTTCAATACAGTTTACCCAGACTGCACTCTTGCAGGCTTATCACACACTCTTCAAGAATTTGCTCATTGGGAAACCTCAGATAATAACTAAGGGAGAATAAAGATAAACTAGATAATTGTAATAAATATCTCATTTGTATCATGTCACTATCCCTACATTGGAAAATTGTTCCTCATGTAAGAAAGAAATCATTGACTTTTTTCCAAACCTTTTAGCAGCTGATGGTTTAACATAGTTAATTGGTTGAATATAGTTAATGTTTTTTATGAGAACAGCATAGATCATGACACCTATTATGGAAATTCTAGTAGTCAGGGGATCGCAGATGATATGAATAGGCCATATGATGCCCACAGGAGGCACTCAGCCTTTATCTTATTGCTGTGCACTTTATGTGTATATAGTAAACTACAAAAAAAGGTTCAGAGGGACATATTTTAAAATATTAAATACTGCGGTATTTTTTATTGTTGTATTAATGTATTCAATTCTTATAGCAGAGTTGATCTATGACAGATTATTCGTTGATGCATCATGATTTTGCTGCAGAGGTATTAATACTTTTTCCAAGCAGTACCTTGTTTTGTTTTTTGTTTTTTTAAAAAGGACCTTTAGCATTGCATGTTAATCTAACTTTTTATGAAGTTTGTGTTGGTGCTACAAAAGAGTAACCTGTGATTCAAAATTGGGGAAAATTAGTTTTGTTCAGGGCAGCATGGTGGCGCATTTGTTAGCACTTCTTCCTAACAGCACGAAAGATCCTGGTTTGATTCCGACAGGGGACCTTTCTGTGTTTGCATGTTCTCTCCGTGTCTGCGTGGGTTTCCTCCGGGTTCTCTGGTTTCCTCCCACAGTCCAAAAACATGCAGCAGGTTAATATGGGAAGTTGCCCAGATGTGCGAATGAGAGCATGAATGGTTGTCTGTCTGTATATGTGGCCCTGCGATTGACTGGCAGCCAGTCCAGTGTGTACCCTGCCTCTTGATGGCAGCTGGAATAGGCCCCCATGACCCTGAGTAGGATAAGCACTTGACGGTGGATGGATGGATGGATAGTTTTGTTCCAAGTATTTGTATTAAACATATAGCAATAGAGGAAGCAGACATATTCACTAACCGGCAAGTGATTGGTTAAACATTCTACCTGTAATCCATCCGGGAGCTATGGGCTTTGCTCCATTTCCCTCATATTAGTAGGGGAGAGGACGCCATCACATGTTTCTGTATAATGATAAAGGCATGACAAAGTGTTGACATGGACCAATGCATGTAGATTATTGGTTACATGGTTGTCAGCAGCACCACAGGGAGCTAAACAAGGGAAAGCCCTGTAGTGTTCCTGCATGATGGATTTATTAGATGCGCTGCATACTGAGGCTGATATGCTATTTACATCTACATGGTCATTGCCAAATGAACGTCTCTCAACAATTTGCATCACCGGGGAAGAGATGTGGTTATAGATGCAGTTATTGAGAAATAATGAGCATTTAAGCTTTGATAGCTGTCACTGGTAAGAGAGCACTATTGTGTGCTGGCTAGGGTTGTCAAGTGTCATTGTCAGTTTTTTGACTACATATCAGCTAAAGGCTGCCTAAGGTAAAAAATGCAGCAGACAATGCCCAGTATGTGACTCGAACATCAGCTTTTTGAGAAGAATTCTACATTTGAGTATTTTTATTGATACTGCTCGGGCAATATATTAGGCGATAGTTGAAGAAATGGTTGATTTTATATTCTAATTCAAAATTGCATCCCTCTAACACAATGACCATGGTATTATGTGAGGCTCTGTGCCAAGGAAATCAATTTTATTAAGTAAACAGAATTTAAAATTTATGCAAAATCTTTGACACACATCTTACCTTGAAGCAATGCTTTGCCTTTCTGATATTTTAAAATTGCATTTTGCCATCTTGCAACTCTCACTAAACTACTGCCATTAATTTGTGCAGTCTATTTGTGGAACCATGTAGCACTACCTAGCTCAGGCCAGTGTTAGCTGGTCGAATTTCACAAACCAGTGCATTGTTTTGCTATGCCAGTGTTGACTGGGAGATGCAGTCCTGAAGGCTCCCCACTCATGCTGTCCAAGTCTGTTAACCATCCTTGCTGCTGTGCAGGTCTTTGTCTATGTGTTAAATATAAATAACAGGTCTATGTCACAGATCTGTCTTAAATTAACCACTTATTTTCTTGTTAATGAGCATTAGACAGTCTAAAGTAAGCCTAAATTAAAGTGACTGTCTATACTGTCGGCCTCTTCACTCAGCTGTTTGCCACTGCATTCACACAACCTGGCAGGAAATAATTGTGTCCTCCACATCACTTCAAATGAAAGAGCAGTGGTAATGAGGGGGTTCTCTGTCTCTGTGCCTCTCTCTCTCCGTCTGTTTGTCTCTCCTTTTTCTCTCTCTCTCTCTCTCTCTCTGTCCCTCCCTCTAATGCACACGCACACACTCTCACCCTCTCCATTACTAACTCATCCTCTTCATTAATTACTCTCTCAATTCACATACTTCCCCACTTAAAATTGACAGTTTGAGTGCATTAGAGCCTTGACACTGATTATGTCAACATGTATTGCCCTAAGAGCACAGAGGTAAAAATTGTCAAACAGTTGTGTGAAATGTGCAACACTCTTCATGTTCAACAGTTATGTCTTTGGCTTCATAATTGAAGGGTTATGGGTCACCAACCTGTTTCAAGCCAAGAGTTTGGGTGAACATTTAATCAGAGAATTGTGTGTCCAACATATCCCATCTGGCTAATGCACTGAAAGTGTTTGTTTTTTTACAGAGTGCTTCATTAGGGAGTCTTAAATGATTTTAGTGCTATGCATGGTAGCAGAAACATCAATTGCTCTGTAACCTGTGAATAGGCTGGGTGACCAATATATACACAATTTATGATGTAACTCTAATATCGTACAGTTGAGAGAATTGTTTGCTACATCCAGATATGAATCAGAAGATAGCATATATTATCTTATTAATTGTACAGGTCATTTAGAGGTTTTGATAAATTAGAAAGTGTTGAAAGTTAGACAAAGCTCAGTTCTCCAGAGATTCAAAAGAAACAGTCCAATTAAATCCCAACTTTAGCTTTTGCTCCTATTTGACAGATTGAGCTCCTATCCAGCTAGAGCAGTTGCTGAGCATAGGCGTGTCAGTGTGGGGTGGCTCAGACAGTGAAGCAGTCTAAATATGGGGGTCAGTCTGACTGAATTTGGAGCTCTTAAGCTTGATGATAGTTATTTCAATGCATCCCCTGGTAGGAGGATCTCTAGCCCCCCTTCCCCCAAACAGCAGAATTTAGGGGTAGAGATTTAGTACTAACTGCTAGCTGTAGGCCATTGAGGAGCAAACGGGGAGGTAATATTCTCTAAACCCTCTCAGTTGTAAATAGCTGAAAGGCAGGCTACACGCACAAGCACAAGCACGAGCACATGCACATGCACGAGCACACACACACACACACACACACACACACACACACACACACACACACACACACACACACACACAC
>CAAKHD010003505.1:180947-201405 GCA_901007705.1 Fistularia tabacaria | reverse complement strand
TGGGTGCGTGCTTTCATGGACCGATTTTTTTTTTTTTTTTTTTTTTTCCAAACAAAATCAGAAACATCAGATGCAGCTAGCAAAACAACGGCCACAGCTAAACGCCTCGAAGGAACGGCAAGGGCCAAAAATTCAGAAGACGTAGAAATCTAGAGTCCTGTGTCAAAACACGTGGAGGACCACGAGACTGGTTAGTAGACAAGAAACAGGTGAACATGTGGGCGGTGGAGGGAAAAGATGTAAGACAGCACGCACCACATTAGAGAGGCTGGCTTCTCAAAATAAAAACAAAGTAAAATGTGTGTGTTATGGGGGGCAACACACTTGGGAAAACCAAGAACACAACACCATCCCCGAACGAGTCCTCAACTGAGAATGCGACCGGTCCAAACAGCAACGTGACAAAAACAGTTACTGAACCGGTTTGGTATTTGACTGCGTCACAACTCAAGCTGCTCTTCTCTTGGAATCCGAAAATCCGTCTGGTTGTCCTCGCTCTCTGACCAAGGGAGAGAGGAAGGCACTACTACTCAGGTGCCACGCTTCGAGTTTCGTGTCGGAACCTTTCTCAGATTGTAAGCAAAGGTGTGGGTCTTTTCTAGTCCCATTATGCTAACAGTGTTGTGTATGACGTTGACTAGAAGAGGACTCCACTGCCACTTTTTATCCACAAAAACTCTGATTTGTTTTGTTTTATATTTAATTCTCGTCTGGCTCCCAGCTGGAGAGCGGCGCTGTTTTGAGGCTGGTGATTGGCCGATTGTCGGCCATGACGTCTTTCAACCGGCTTGCTGTTGAAAGCCAAGTTTGACGCTCGGTCGGGTCGCTTACCAACCCGAAGTCCATTGCCTTCAAAAACAACTGTTAATGTCAACACAAACTGTCGTTTCACCGTCCAGTGATGGTGATATTCTGCCAGTTTTTAAATATAACTTTCAGCGAATGACTTCCATCTGTTCATCTGAAATCCATTTGACGTGAAATTGTTTTTTGTTTTGTGCTTAGTATGCCAATAAGCTGTGGCTCAGTTGATAGTGCGGGCGTCCTTGCAATCAGACGGTTCCTCCGTCCTGCATGCCGAAGTGTTCTCTGGAAGAACAGTGTGAGTGACTGAGTGGGAAGGTCGGCTGGTGGGTACATGGATGAGTGACTGAGTGGGTGCAGGTGGGCAGCGTATATGGTGAAGGTAGGTGGTGTAAGAGGGTAGCGCATGTGTTGCAGGAAGGTGGTGTATACTGTGCAGGAGCATGGTGTATATGGTGCAGGAAGGTGGTGTATTTGGAACAGGAGGGTGGTGTATATAGACTGGGAAGGTGGTGTATATGCTGTAGTGAGGTCATGGATTTGGTCCAGGTAGATGTTGTATATAATGCAAGAAGGTGATCTATCGAACAGGAAGGTGGTGTACATGGTGCAGGTAGGTGGTGTATATGGTGCAGGAGGAGAATGCATATGATTGTAGGAGGATAGCTAATCTGGTGTTGTGGGGTAGTGTATTTGGTGCAGGTATATGGTGCAGGAGGGTAGCCTATGTGTTGCAGGAAGGTGGTGTATATTGAGCAGGAGGGTAGTATATATGGTGCATGACGGTGGCGAAGGAAGGTGGCGTATGCTGCAGGAGGGTAATGTTAATTGTGCAGGTAGGTGATGTGTATGTATATGGTGCAGGAGGTTAACATATATGGTACAAGAAAGTGTGGGCATGCGGACGGACTCGCGAGCGAGTGAGTGAGTGCATGAGTGTGTGAGCGAGTAAGCAAGTTAGTGAACGAACGAATCTCGAGGTGATGAAGCCGCCCATCAAGTTGAGACCATTTCACATGGCTCCATTGGGTAGCCTATGGATTGGCTACCCAATTCATTGCCGGTAGAGACTCCAATCTCACCCATGTATCTTCTGTTACGTGATTTATTAATACATTGTTTAGTTTTTTTTTTTTGTTTGTTTGTTTTTTTTAATCCTCTCCCTGCCAACCAGTCACTCACGTGTTGGAAATTATCCAAAGGCCCCTTGAGATGCTCATTATATGCCAGTAGCTGCCTCATCATTACCTATTAACATTCTTCCATTGTCAGTGAACGGGTAGATTTTGCTCCAAAGCGCAGACCCCGGATTTCAACACACTGTTAATCCTGCAGATGTTGGCTAATCTGATTTTATTCTGGTCGCTACAGAGTCTTGCCGGACCACGACAGGTTCTCGTTTCCACCCCGCTGAAACGCGTCGTTGATTGCCCCCCCTGCCCCCCCCTTCCGGCAAATATTGGCCCGACCGCTGTAGTCCGATGGCAACCGAGGAGCCACAACACAGTGAGACAGATGGGAAAGGGTGTGAATGATTTTATGGGTTTTATACCTTCGGTCTTCATGCCTTTTCACTTTGTCATGCATCAGATGTCCAGATAGACCTTTTTTTTTCTTTGTTCGGAACCGATAAACGGCCTAGTACCTGAGCCTGAGCACCGACATGCCATAAATTCCGTGTTGAAGCCACAAGCCCACCTCTGCTCTGTGGAGTGTGTGAGCCTGACCTCAAATGGATGACGTGAGTGTGACACATGTGATTTTATAAAGACGAGGCTCCTTGACATCACCACCTGGAAGCCAGGGCCTGCTCAAATATTGAGCCAGTGATGCAGAGACTTCAATGTCTCCTGCGGGCTAAAATATTGTCAAATGAAAAATATTTAGTTATTGATAGAGGCTAGAATTTTTTTGTTTTTATTTTTTTCCGACAACTCCTAATATTTCAAAACATCTCTGCAGTCAGAAGTCTTTAACAAAGCTACATACAAAATAAATTATAGAATACAGTAGTAATTGTTTTTTTTTAAAAAAAAAAGAAAAATAAGAATTTTCTCTTGGTGATTTCCCGAAACTTTTATATAATGTTCCACCAATTGAAAGATTGATATATACATATTTTTATTTTATTTTTTGCGACTGTGCTATTTTTTTTTTTTCAAATGTGTTAATCTTTTGCCAATTTCTTTTGCATTTTCTGCAAATATCATTTCTTGTTGATTTTTGGGGTGAGGTCTCACTTATTTTCACCGACCGGTTTTGTAGCAGACCTCGCAAAGTGGTCGACTTAATTTACAAGACTAAGAATGATCTTGGGCGCCACAGCGGTAAGGGCGCTTCCGCCTGACCGCAAGAATGACCCTGTTTGGATTCCAACAGGTGGGCCTTTCTGTGTGGAGTATCCATGCTCTCCAAGTGTCTAATCGGGTTTCACCCGGGTTTTCTGGTTTCCCTCCACAGTCCAACTAAGGAGGAGGAGGAGGTTCATTGACGTGAATGGATGTATGTCTCCATATGACGTGTGAATGAGAGGTTGTCTCATTCTTGTGTTTGCTGAAACCGGGTTTCGGGGGTAACAAGGTTTATCCCATCCTCACTTGCGCTGTCTTTCATTTTTGCATTAAAAAAAAAAAAAAAAAAGTGAATGTGCATTGGGGATCTATTTGGACCGATTTGAAATTCCAGTGGGTGGGGGGGGGGCGCAGATGGAATGAGAAAGGGGATTTTGAAATCCAGAAATCTCAGCACCTGCAGGGGAGTGACCCTGTTCGATAAAGAGCCTTGACAGCTCAACAGATATATTGTTCATCGGTGCACCGTTGGCCGGCGAAACGTCTCTCCGTTTTTGTCCGGCTTCTTTTTTTTATTTCTTAAATTAAATATTTATAGAAAAATGTCTCCGCTTTAATCCGCAAACAATGTGGGCGTAGCGCTTTTGCTGGGTTTCAGACCGGGACCGGGTGAGTCACTTGAATAAACAATGACATGCCAGAGCTGCTTATGTAACTTTAAAGAGCCTGGCCGGAGCGAAGATCCTCTGTCCCTCTTGTCGTGCTGCTTCGTCCGTCTCCCAGCCCGGCCTCCTCTTCGTCACGGGGCGGAGCCGGCCCTCTTTATTTATTCCTTTTTCAGCTGATTCGCAGGATTTGAGATCGCGTTCGTGCCCCCCTTGTGATTCTGCGCCGTTCCACGTTTGTATTTGTCCTTCATCTGGCTTCACAACACCAAATTCGGTCCCTCGTAGAGTGCCAGCGTTGTAAAATTTCTCTGCCATTTGTCCGTAAAATAGGCATTTCCAAACACGCACAAATAAAGCGGTGCGCAACTTTACGATATAGCGGTCAACAATCCGCAGATGTTTGCTCTTCTTATTTCTCTGCTCGGGCAACCAAGTGAGCAGACATAGATCACGCTTTCAAGATGTTCGGGCTCCGAACTCCACATCGCGTTCTCCGCTCGCAGCAGATGGATGTCCCCCGCGTGGCCCATAAATGTGTTTCAAAAATAGCATATTTACTATAGTTAACTCCGGCGCGATGGCTTCATGTTTGCGGGCGGCATATTCGTCTTCGCCGCATTCTGCCGCCATGAGTCACCACGCTGTCGCCGGGACATTTTAACGGCTGTAACGCCACAGTTTGACCCACTTTTGGCCGGTCTGCTCCACGAAAAAAAAAAAAGATTAGGGAATAAATTAAATCTTGGCGAGCGTCGCTAGTCCTCACCCAGCCCTTTGTCTCCCCCAGCTGAGTGATTCACATCCTCGAGCGTGGAGCGATTGGGTAACGCTTCGTAAGAACGGGGGAATGATCGCTGTGTGGGAAGCCGGCGATCACTCTCACATTGTCCTTGTTAAGGCCGCGTAAGTGAAGACACGTTTCATCGCTTCCAAACAACCCCCAGCGTAACACCAACGGGCTGTTTCATCAGCCACCATCGGGCCGGTATTAGCACGAAGCGCTGGTCACAATTTAGACATGGTCAGTTGAAAAACATTCAGAAGTTAGCCCTGTCCGTGGAACTGCACCTTTTCAAAGCATAAAAAATGCTTGGAAAAAAAATTTTTTGCTTCAAAAAATGCTTAAAATTCCCACAGGACACTTTAATTGCACGAAAATTGTGAAATTGTCTTCACTGAGCTCACATACTCAGTGCTCAGGTTAGAAATATTTCGAATATACAAGCACGGAGCTGTGCTTGTATTTGCTCTCAGAATACGGTTTCCTCCCCATATCCCGTCATCCACGAAGTTTGTGTCCCTGTCTTTCATTGTCATCCCCGTTTCTGCTTCATCTTCTTGCGCTCGGAGATGCAGATCTGGCCCCCGACCCGACGGCACAGGCCTTGAAATAAACAAACTTCGTCTCGAGTGCCGTTTTGAAATGTTTTCGGCGCCCACTGTTCCCCAATCGTTCGAGAGGGGATTACGGATCGTCTCAAACCTGCAGGAAGATACTGGGTGTCATTAGTTTGAGCATCAGTTAGAACTCTATTTCAGCATTTGATGCACGTAGACTCCTGACACCAAACATCAAGGTGAAAGACTTTCCTGCGTGCTTCACCCTGACCACGTTGACGCTAACCAGCAGCGGCCAATTGGATTTTCTCCGCCGATTATGTTTGTCATAACCAGTGAGTGTGACGGCTGCTACTTAAATATTTTCTACACAGCTTCGCTAATGACTAAAAGTGTCCCAGAATATCTGTCTTTCTTCAGTGCGCACAACTCCCCAGGTCTGGAAGTAGTCACTAGCTGCTGCACGCGATTTCTGTTTTTTTTATTTTTCTTGTTTGTTTAAAACAATCACACTAAATGTCACTTGGAAATCAGTCTAATGCTGAATTGGAGGCATGACGGCACTTTGTTTAATTCTTGCACAAATCCGCCGAGGTTAGCTGCGGATGTGATCTTTACCCTTTTCATTCGTTTGTTTGTCAACGTGCTCACGTTTTGGTTGTCCTTTGCGTTCGTTCAGGTGCGAGATTTCCCGTTAGGTCTACACGACAGGTGCCGCCATCGCCGTGGGCCCTCTTCTTTGTCTCGGCGGCCTACAAGCCGGCGCTTCCCCTTCCTCCCAACTCATACCGGGTCTTTGAAGGGAGAACAAAGCAGCAGCTGTAGTTTTTTTTTTTGTTTTCATTTTTAGAGGGTCGGGGTTGGCGGGGGGTGTGATTTCCAGAAAAGCACTGATGACAGAGGTGGTGGCAGGTTAATTCCAGCCCCACCAAGCGCTTGACCCCACGGCCCCGTTTCAGGTGCCCCTCGCTGACTCAACACGTCCCTTCCTCACCGCCCCGCTGTGCACCAGTATTTTTAGAATGACTTCATAAACTCTACGCGTCCAAAGAGGATGCAGGTAAACAATACTCTGGTGCGAGGCCAGCTCCTAAACTTTGGCTCGGGCCGCCAGGCGAGTCGGATGGCTTCAGCTGAAACGGAATAACTTCATGTGCTGGCAGGAGTGCAGCACAGTCCATGGGGGTTCAAAGAGTTTTCTTTTTTTTTTTTTTTTTTTCCTCCTCCGCAGAAACACTTGTGTTTTATATTTGCGCCTTGCCACACATTCTTTTGTGTTCACGGGGGAGGAGGAGGAGGATGAGACGCTGACTTTTTAAGTTTTCTGTCTTGTCACGTAAAGCATTCGGCACAGATCGCGCAGGAACACGCGCCTCATTTCGTGTGGGGGGGGGGCTGAATTCACGAGAAAAAGAAAAAAAATTGGGTGAATGTTTGCACATCACATGCACTGACTGACCGTACGTGTTCATGCTGCATTAATCACCCGTAGTGCTGAATGCAGGTGTTTGTGCACGTGTGTGTGCATCCACAGCCGCTTGTGTGCGTGCAATTCACGATAGGTCCAACCGCGCTTGCACTTGCACTTGTATCCACGGTAACCTCTGATCCCGCAGGGGGACAAAAATAGAAACAGGAGACCGTGGTGACACATGGCTCACCTTTAACTTGGCTCTTTGTGTTGTCAAAAGTTATTTATATCTGGAGTGAACAATCCGGAGAGATGGGTTTGATTTCCCCGCTGCGGCCCCGGGGCTCTGCCTTCCTGTTGGTGCGCTGTCGGCCCCAGTCAGATGCGCTGATTGGAGCCAGATCCTTTTGTCCCAAATTCCGTCTCCTTGCACCCTTGAACCTCACGAATAGTCTCTCAAACCGAAGCCCGTCAGTCATCGGCCTGAGCCCCGCCCATGGGATGTGGCGGCAAATGTCCGAAGCCCTACGTGCAGGGCCGGACACACGCACAGGTGAAATGAGATGAAACCCACTCCCACGGCATTTGCATCTTTATAGTAACAGTCTCCGGCGTCAGCGTGACGTGGAACGCCGACCGCCGTCACGTCCCCGCTCTCAGGACCCACTTTCGGTGTTTTTCTTTTTTTTATGAGCTGGAGGAGGACATCTGTTTGCATCATTGACCCTCGCAGGAATCCCCCCGGGGACTTTTGAATCATCCGCCGAGATCTATAACGTGAAGATGCGGCGCGATGCTATTTTCGTCCTCTCTCTCGCTCGCTCGCCAGATGCTTCCCTGAACTCTCATACGGCGCCATCACCTCGCATCGGCTAAATTGTCGGGAAAGGTAAACGCTCCGCAGGCGTTTTATTGAACTGTCCTGAGAGCACCCCACTGCTCCGTAAAGCCCCACCGGCCCCCCGGGGCTTCGACAACCCCATTCGTTAGAAATATCCAGAATTCCGAAAACTTTCGAACCCTATATGTTTTGAATTCCTCCGATGCTCTGGCCCTCGAGGGGGCAGTGAGACCTCTTTTACCCCACCTTTTTCCACACTCTCACTGCCCCTCAAACACACACACACACACACACACACACACACACACACACACATACACACACACACACACGCATACACCCCCTGCGATGGATTCCAGATAGGAGAATTTAATGCATTTCTGTTTCGCATCACTCCGCAGGAATGCGGCGCGCGTGCCACAAGCGCCGTAACCTCGGGCCGATGAGTGCGGGGATGTTTAAAAGAGAAGGATGATGGGATGCAGACGCTGCTGGGGGTTGGAGGAGGGGTGAGGGAGGGCGGCCCGACGGAGCACATGTGGGTCCGCGCTCGGTGTTAATGACAGGCCATCGTGTTGCATAAAGCAATGTTAGCGCAGCTGCGGTATGTGCCGAGAGCATCTGGACTGCAGATTTTATGGAACGTATTTGGTGTGTGTTTGTTTGGTCTGTCCCGTCTCACTCAAATTAACGACTGTTGCACGATACGAAGAGGAAGAATGGAGTAAATTAACTTAGTTGGGGATCTTTTTTTTTTTTGTTTTTGTTCCGTTTGTTTGGCGGGGGGGCGGGTGATTAAGAAGTGGAGACTTTACAAGATGGTCTGTTTTGCATAAGGTCAGGATACAGATTTTCTACTCTCGCGCCGTCACTCATTTATGCACGCTGAGTCTTTTCAGATGCCGGGACTGACTCGTTGTTTCACAAATCGCCACGCCGCCACGATTGCCCGGGTCACAGCTCTTCCGCGTCCCGTAATCAGAATGTACCTGCCGCCTCTTCGGCAAAGTCGGCGCTGTTTTAGTGGAAGAATGATTGTCTGGAATCGTTGACGCCAGCCAAACACACCGGGGAGGCTGTGGCTCGGTCGCCAGAAAAGGGCATCCGTCCAATCGGAAGGTTACCGGTTCAATTTCCCTGCAAAACGGTGAACGTACAGCTGCTCCTGATGGGCTTTTCGGTGCCTTGCATGGCGGCTCTGCTGCCGTGTGTGTGTGTGTGTGTGTGTGTGTGTGTGTGTGTGTGTGTGTGTGTGTGTGTGTGTGTGTGTGTGTGTGTGTGTGTGTGTGTGTGTGTGTGTGTGTGTGTGTGTGCGTGTGTGTGTGTGTGCGTGTTTGTGAACACTGTCCAGTTTAAAGCACTTTGAAAGCGCTATATAAGTCTAGACCATTGACAATTTAAGTCGTTTTTAATTTAAGGTTTTTTTTTCTTCCTCATTTGCTACTACATTTTTTTTCTCATTGTGCTCGTGTGTGTGTGTGTGTGTGTGTGTGTGTGTATGTATGTATATATATATACATTTTTATATATATACATCACAGTTTATCAATTTGATTGATATACAATATCAAATAAAGAGAGAGAACGCTTGGAAATTTGTTTAAAAAACAAAACAAAACATGAAGTGGTTGTATGTCTCTATATGTGGCTCTGTGATTGGCTGAGGACCGGTCCCAATCACACCCCTGACACCCTGAGTGCAGGGTGAGCGCTATAGACAGAGTGAATTATTAATACTGTATATTTTTTAATGTTTGATGAGCAGTGGAATTGAACGACCCATCTACACTTGTGCACCTATTGTGATTTCTATCAAGATTAAAAACACAAAAACAACAGGTCCATAAGCATCACGATGTGAATATCACGCCATCCCTCAGAGAGTGACAGAATATCCAAAATAAATCTGCAAGATCAGTGATTGTGATGACTGTTCTTGAAGGGTATCAACGCTTCCCCCGCATCCGCCTGCTTCCCCACCAGCATATTTCTAGGATTGTTTACCCCTTTTTCTTTTTTTTTCCCCCCACTAATCACAGTCGAGTGATTCATCCTCGGAGTACCATTCCAAGTTGGGTTTTTTTATGTCGCCGGGAGTGATTCTGTGTGTCTACGCCGATGACTCCCTCACGCTAGCTCCTTGAGAGGAAGCATGATTGGATAAAATTAAGGTTTGTCGCGAACGGCATACGTCGGGGGAGTATCGAGGCTTCCGAGTCCTAAGGCGAAAGCCCCCAAGTAAAGATGGAATACAGCAGTGTCAAATTCAAAATTGAGTTTTACAGTCTGGCCTGCAGTCTATAGAGCTTCGTAAAATAACAGGCACGAGATTCATACTTTCATCAATAAATAATTGAAATTGCCTGTTTGAGCCGTAATTGTCATGTAGAAAAACATCAACATTATGAAGAAATGACTTCCTAGCTGGCAAGACCTCCTGGTAGAAATGCTCATTCCTGAAAAACAAAAACAACAAAAAATGTTTTATTGCTTCGATTATTATATTGTGGAATTCGTATTTGATTTTTGTCCAAAAATACACAATAGTGACATTTAAAAAACTGATAAATTAATTGACACATTTCTGGAAAACCGTTCGAATAAATCTATTTTGGCATGATTGTTTAAAATTCAATGTCCTCTGACACCGAAGTGCAGAGACAGTTTTATCTTCAAGTCAAATTGTTTTCATGCCACATTAATACTTGATGTTTGTCTGATTGACTGATATTTGCAAAACCCTGTGATTGAACTCCTCAACCGTATTTAAAAAAAATCGCAAATACGCAACTAAGAAAACAGTTCTAAGGCAGTGTGTGCAGCTCCGCCTGAGTCCTCTGCAAAGAGACTCAAGCAAACCAGAAGGCCTCTTCTGACCTAAAGAGTGGATTTTAAAACATGAAGATAATTCAATTACTCGTTCAGCCGCAGTCAGAGTGACAGTGCGTCACTTCGTCGCGATGATGCCGTCTCGTTCGCGCACAGAGACAGAGATCCTTTTTTATTTTGGAAAAAGGGATGGTCTAGACGGTGAAGTAATGGAAATTAAAGTCAGTGATTTTTTTTTCTTTTCTCTCCTCCATCCCCAGATGATCCGCCATTGCTGCGTTTCGGCGATTAAAAAAAAACGTGAGTGGACACGCGTTACAGGCAGTAACCCCACATCCCATGTCCTCGGCCGACATGTGGCCTTTGAAGCACTACCATTGTTAAATGCAGACAGATGACAAATTGATTTGGGTGAGAACGGAGAAAAAGAAGTGTCTGTGGTTTCATCACTGCTGGGAATAGATTCCACTCCGCAGGGTGGTCACCGAATTGCTGCTCAGTTCCGGGAATCAATATGCAATTACGTGCCTGACCATGGGTGTCTTTAAAAATTCTAACCTTTTCTGTCCCTGCGGTTCTTCGCCATCTGTTGCAACTGTTGTGTTTTCAGTGCCGCCCCAGTCCGTCAGGTGTTGTCGCTCATCGGCGTTCACGCACATTTCCAACTTTAGCCCAGTCAACTTCTGCAAAAATGTTCGCTAAAGTTCTGTCTTAGGCATGGAGCTCTGATATACAGCAAGAAAGTCCCTGGTTCTATTCCTGCAGAGGCCTTCCAGGCGTGTGAATGAGACAGTGAATGATTGTATGTCTCTTTGTGTAGCCCTGCGATCGACCAGCGATTGTACAAGGTGAACCTCGCCTCACACCCAATTAGTGAGTGAGTGAGTGAATTTGTGAATGAAGGAATGAATGGTTGTTTGACGAATAAGAGGGTGAATGCTTGTTTGTCTCCATATGATGCGTGAATGAGAGGGTGAATAGTTGTATGGCTCTGTGTGGGGCTGCGATCCATCATCGTACCCAGCCTCACGTCCAATGAATTAATGAATGAAGGACTGAATGGTTGTTTGTCTATGTGGGCGGTTCTGTGATCGACATGCAACTGGTCCAGGGTGAACCTCACCTCTCGGCAGACAAGTGGTGTAGCGAATGAATGAATGAATGAATGTTCCGCAAAAGCCAGGCCAGAGTGTGGAAAACTAACAGTTGTTTGGGCAGTGATTGGAGAAAAAAAATCTAAATTATGTAATCAAAGCCCGGGTCAGTGAAGCTGTGACAAATTATGAAAACATTTGGGGAAAAAAATACTATCTAAATAAAATGCATGAAAACCTGCCAAGTAATTAATTCCATATCTGCAGAAAATTATCTGGAAATCAATGAACTACATGAAAATAAGCATGCAATTTGTAGTCAGTGGAAAACCTCCAGGAACAAAAAGAAGAAAGAAAAAGGGAAAAAAATAAGGACATTTTGAAAAAAAAAAAATTTGTGTAATCACGATGTCAATACGTGCACAACTCGCTGCCACTTCAAAAATCAATTCAGCCGTTCATCTGCACAAAAAAAAAAAAATTAAGTAAACTGCAGACGAAACGCGGACAAATGACCTATGAGAGATTTTCTTTCTGGTTTTTATTGTTATATATATATATATGTATATATATATATATATCGTTATATGTATGTATACATATATATAAAAAAAAAGTACAACGTTCAAACGTTACAGCGTCCAAAGTCTCCGGTGATTATAGTACAACAAGGCAGCACACATACTCAGCAGTTAGTGGAACACCTTATTTCTGATCACAATCCGATGATATTTAGGCCACAGATTTTTAGATCGTGAGGTCAGAAAAATCGGAGAAAAACAAAGTTGATTAAAATTACGCACAACTGGGGGGTTGGGGGGGGGGGGTAATTCCGTTATCAATTTTTACATTAGACAGGTCCCACTCGTGCACTGCGGCGGCCTTCGCAAGTAACAGCAAAACAATGATTGCATTGTTAAAATATTAACAAAACACTGTTTTTCTTTTTTATTATAAACCTGCTTGAATGCTTACACCAGAGACAGCCGGCTGACGCTGGAGTTATAGAGCGCAAAACTTTCCGCGTTTTGATGATTCAACGTTCGATGTGTCTAGTTTCGGCGAATCTGACGGCGCGTTCTACCCAATAGGTCCGTTCATCCGTACGGTTCCCCTCAGATTTCTTCCCTCGCGCCTCCTCGACCTCCTCCTTGCTGCTTAGGTTGCCAAAATGGCGTCTCAGTGGTGTCGTGCACAGACCGACGGCACATAAGAATAAACACCCGGTGTGCAACGGCTGACGCAGGACGTTTCGAACACGCTGTGGTCGCTGGCGAGCTTGGATCTTTAATTGGCATATTTAGGGTCATTATTCGGCATTTTGTTTTTGGTCAATTTCTCCAATAACGGTCTCAGACCCCTCGGTGAGATTTTCCAAATTTTGACTTTCTCGAAATAATGTCAAGGTCCAAGGTGGCGTGCATGTGCTGGGGCAGTTCCTGGCAAGGAGGAGGCCGCGTGAATACGAGACCCTTGCTCGAAATCCTGGCTTATTGTTTAATAACAAAGGAAGAAACCCAAGCCGCCCTGTGTTTGTGTCAAAGTGGAGTCAGAGTGCACTCCGCCTCGCAAAACGTCCAACCGTGACCTCTTCTCTGCAGTGTTCACGTCAACATCGGACAAGGAGGACAGCGAATCCGAAGGAAATGGCTTTTGGGACACATTTTTTTTCCCTACAGTTACTCGACGGTAACCAGTCCTACCAAGGAAAGGTTGGTGTGAAAAGCTGGAGATGTGAGTGACTCCTCCCAACGCAACGTGGACAGCAGGTGTAATAAGAAGATAGAAAACACTCGAACCTAACCAATCAGGGTCTTTCATCTAGTGTCTCTATGGGGTTAGCAAGTCTTTGCTCTTTATTTCAATTGTTTTGTGTTTGTGTGTGTTTAAAAAAAGATGATAATCAAAACAAATCTAGCCAGTGTGGGTTAAAGAGCCAGTGCAAAGACTGGTTTGAAACATCTGAGTGGCTACAGGGAGACAGGAAATGCATTTCTCTATGCCCCATCACTTCTCTGGAATGACTAGTGAGTTTCATGTCCTGAACCCCCGACTGGAAATCTCTCTCTCTCTCTCTCAGCCGGCGGCATTGTGTGTGTCACCACAGACGGCGTGATCAGGCGGACGCTCTCGGAGGTCGCATTGGCTCTACTGGGCCTCAGTCACCTGGTTCTTCATTTCCTGCCACTTCTTCTCCCTCAGACTGAGCTCGGCATCGGAGAAGGCGGCCGGGCCCCAGTTTGTGATCAGCTTCTGTCCCTTGGAGCCTGGAGAGCAGAGGCAGGTTGTATATGGGTGAGAGGTAGGATAGATTTCATCTTCTCTTCACCTGCAGCAGCCACGCGGCATCAGTGGAGTCAAAATAACAATCCTTAACTGTCCATTTTAAAGCCTTGCAAACACCTATTTAAAAAAAAAAAGAGTTCATTGATTCTTTATCTATACTGCTTGTCCTGCAGTCAGGGTTGAGGGGATTCTGGGGCCGATCCCGTGGTAAGGGGGCGTGAAGCAGGGTTCACCCACGGGCCGAAACAGAGACATACAACCATTCACCCTCTCCTTCACAATGCATACGCCATACAACGACAACCATTCACTCTCTTACATACACTCATATAGAGAGACATTCACCCTCTCATTCACAATGTGACAATCATTCGCACACCCTAAAGAGACATACAACCATTCATCCTCTCATTCACACGTCATACAGCAACATACAACCATTCACTCTCTTACATACACACCATACACACACACAGAGACACATTCACCCTCTCATTCACACATCATGTAGACATACAGCCATTCACCCCCTCATTCATAACGAGACAATCATTCACGCTCTCATTCACATATATTCATATAGAGACGTACAACCATTCCTTTTCATTCGCACATCATAAAAAGACTTAGAACCGTTCACACTCTCATTCACACTTCTGGGCAATTTAGGGTCTCCAGATGAACCTCCTGCATGTTTTTGGACTGTCGGAGGAAACCCGGGTAAACACGGGGTGGGGAGAACATGGAGACTCCACACAGAAAGGCCCACCTGTCGGAGTTGAACCAAGGACCTTCCTGCTGTGTTCCAAAGCTGATATAGCCCTGAAAGATCTGAGATCACCTCTTGCTCTACGGCCCACCCTAAAGAAAGCATGCCTTCGAAATTGATCCACATGCTAGCAAAAGAGCGGCGGCCAACGCCATTCGGTACATTTCAGACTTTATGTAATTAATGAAAAGGTCTTCACCGAGATGTATCCATGACTGTGTTTGTTTTCCGAACCATCTTCGAGGGAAATGACTCTGCATAGTTGGCAGGGACGCGACGTGGGAGTCTCAGGGATCAAAACAGATGTTGTTCATCCGAAACTAATTTTTACTAATGAACTTGACTTGGAAATAATTCGGAAAAAATGCACCATTAAAGTTCATTCATGGAAGAGTCCTTTGGGGGGAGAAAATATTTTACTGCTAAAAAGTTATAAAGTTTGACATCCAAAAACAAAGCCCGTGCACGTACTGTCCGTTTTCAAACTTACAATTGAGGGATTTGAAGGACAGAAATGTGTCCCATCACGTCTATGTCAATTGTGTAACAAACTGTTTATTAGGGCAGCTTTAATAAAAAAAGACGGGCATTAAAAGACGTAGGCAATGATTTTACAAGGCTTTCTAACATGATGTCATTTGTAAACAAGAAGGATTATTTTAAGGCCATGGTACGAAGTGCAAAACCACTGAGTCATGTTGAAACAGGCCATTTGGAAGTATCACTCCAAACAATGATCCAAATAATCACCTATAAAATTACAAGTATTAGGGTAACCTCAGCCTGATGGAGCCACACAAGAACTTCAATTCAAAACAAATCTTACTGCAGCGCCCCGACCGATCGGCGTGTTGCACGTGTATTCGCTTCACATGTCAATAGCTACACCGTTAACATCCCGCGGGACTCTTCTCCCAAGTCCTTTGGCTTCGAGGTTTTTTCTACACTGGTAAAAGGCAGTAATTCCTCACCGTTTTCGCCGACGGCCCGCTCATGAGGGGATGTTGGGTCTCTGTAGATCTTAGAGTACAGTCCTACATGGAACGTCGTCAGACGACTGCATTGTGATTCGGTGCCGTATAAATAAAATCTGACTTGACAGCAATTTGCTACTTGACGGAGCTAAAGGGCTAGTTTTGGGAGGAATCATTAAATCCTAAATCACAGTTTTTAAACAAAACCGCTGCAGCAACACCAGGTCCGTATTGAATCTGCCATGACTCAACCTTAATTTAACCCCCCCCATCCCCTTCCCTCAGCATGACTTCCCTCCTGCCATCGGGAGACAAAAAGGAGAAGAACAGGAGCACTGCTATTCTTAAATAGCTCCTTAAACACGCCTTATCATTAACCCCCTGCCATGCTGCCTGTGCGTATCCCTGCTAGGCGGGGTTCTAACTCGTTTCTGCAGACAAGTCACAGGTGGGGAAAAAAAAAAAAATCTGCTTTAAATCGGAGGAGCTGCATTTCCATTTCCAGGAGCGTGTTTTTAATGCACATTTAGAAATACAGTGACAGAAATTGATGATTCCTAATTGCTAATCAAGCTTTTTTGGAGAAAAAAAAAAAAAAATCAGGATCATGTCTATCAAACAGAACAAACTAATCTTCTTCATACATTGCTCATCAAGGACAGCGGGCAGGGGGCCGGTTGTTGATCTTCCCCATGTAAACTGCGGGTTATCATCTTGAGTGGTTACCGTAGGAACAAACATCCGAGCAACAAGGACATAATCACGCAAAAAGGCCTCAATTACGCATTGTAAATTATTCTTTTCCTGGGTGGAAAGAAAAAATTCCCCCCTTAAACCGACATCAGTGACATCGAATGCATCGAAAATTATCTTAAGAGTTGAACTTTGGAGCAGTGTGTTTTCCGTTTTGTTGTTTTGCTCTTGTATTATTCAAAAGGCTGCTGCCCGGCGCAACACCTTTTCTTTTTTGGCTCTGCCGTGGTTGCCTAATTACATCAATATGTAATGACACATCCTCGTGTAAATACAGAATTTATGAGCACTGAATGGTAAAAGAGAGCTTGGTGGTTTGTTTGTTTTTTCCACAATTGAGATCCGGACCCCCCGACCAAGACCCCCAGCTTGCGTTACCTGGCTGAATGAGCCGTAACAAGCCCTCGTGCTTGGCCACCTTGTGCTTCCACGCCTTGGTGTTGTTTGACGCGTCCTCCAGCTTCCTCATCACGGTCTGCCTCGCACCGAAGAGAGCACAGAAAAACAGAGTGTTGTCAATTGATATTTTATTTTTTTATTTATTTATGAACACCTGCAAATTGTCGTTCACTCCTATCACCTGCTAACACAGAACCTTGTAATTTCCAGTATTTATGGCTCCAGCTCCCATCCAGCGTTCTTATAGTGTCACCATGTGGCTAAAGGAGGTACTACCTCATTAAAACTTTAAGCAGTAAATACATGTCTTGATCCACATTTCATAATTTTTTCATGGATTAAAGGGATTCAAATTAGATTTTAAAATTAATTATAATATCAAGAATAAGTTGAAACCGTAACTCAATGTATTTTTATCTCTGGTTGCAAGGCGAACTGTTTTTTTGCAGGGATGATGACAGTAAACTATCAATATAAGTATCATGTTTTGCTAAAAGTGCTTTTTATTGATTTGTTCAAAATCTTATTTTTTCCTTAACTGTGGAGTATTTTCAACAAAAGTTCAATTTTAAAGATTGTGAATTCTGTCTGGCCCTCACATTTGACTCCAGTCTAAACGGGGCCTAAAAAAGGTCACAATTCTCACACCCCATTTTTCAATATGGTTGATTACCGGAAAAATCCATGAGACACAGCATGTTTGGTTCACTTATCAAAAATCTGTGGTGATTGGGGAATTTACTGAATGGGGGAAAAAAAAAAAAACAATTAACCAAGACTTGTGAGAAGCAGAGTTGCTAGGAGACGGCGGTGCAGGCCGACCTGATATTGCTCCAGCGCTCCCTGCCTCTCCTGCTCCAGCGCCTCCAGCTGCACCATAGCAGCCTGCAGGGCATTCTCCTTGGCCAGGCGCTCTTTCTCCAGCTCCTGCTTCTCCGCCTCCGTCTCCGAGATGGCCTGCTGCTGTCGCAGGTGGATCTTCTCCAGCTCCGCCCTCTTCGTCGCCTCCTCCTCAAGTAACCTGAGTGGTTGAATAAGCGCGAACATGGTAAAATTCATAAATTACCTAAATAGGGAATAAATATGTCTTCCTTTTTAAGTTACAATTATGATTCAGGCAATTTCCCTTTATCCTCCACTCCAAACACTCCATGAAGTTCTGCCACAATTTCAACATTTATATAAGCAATAATGTGGCTTACTCCTGTCCAATAGTGATTGTTTTCATTTTACAAGATATTCCCAAGAAGATATAATAAAACTTATAATATCGAGAATAATAATTCATATCTCCCGAGAGGGGAACGCAAAGCATTTGGTACCAGCAGGTGGTGCCGCAGAGCTGCGACATGCACCGATCCCAGGAAACCAAAAATAAATAACCCCTTTTTTTTTTTACAGAGGGCATTGTGTGTATTCTCGAACAACACAATTGATGCCCTTCACGGAGGAAACCAGCGGGTTGGCGCTCGAAACATGTAGCTAAATCTGTATCGCAACGTTTGGACGAATATAAATGATACATGCACCATTTTTGTACCGAGTGAACAATATTCACGAGACGTGGAGGAAGTGTCCCCTCCGCTATCCTGTCCACCCCTCACATCTGCGTCTCGGACGAGCTCCCTACTGTTGGTGTCGAACGTGAGGTGGAAAGTAAATGTCAGCAGTGAGGAAGGAAGCTGCGGGGAAGGGGGCTGGCTGGAAGGAACCAGAGGTTCGGTATCGGCCTTCAAAACCGAAGAGAAGAAACCTCCGGCTTTAGCTTTTGGTTAAGTTTTGTATGCATTTCCTAGCATGAGATCTGATTCGGCCGAAACTGTAAAGGTCAATAATTAATACTACCCGGATACCTATACTGTCTTTATGTGTTTTAATACACACATATATTTATTATTTTTGTCAACTTTGACACATGATTTTACATCCGTCGCAAGTCAGTATCTTTTACAAGATGAGGGTTTGTTTTTCATTGGACAGTTTTGTTTACCATTTATCATGTCAGCTGTTAGCATGTAACTATCAGCGGTATTAGTGTTATTAAGAAGCAGTTATAAATGACCATCCCTCCCAACGCTCATACCTCCCTCTGTCTCTATCACACTCTCACACTTTCAATCTCTCTGTCCTTCTCTTACTTTCTTCCCCCCCCTTTTTTTTTTTAATCCAAGTGGTCAAGGCAAAAGGCCACTTCAGACAACTGTTGTGATTTAACACAAAAGTTTAAAAAAAATCTAAATATCTTAAAAAATATACCCCACAGATTAAGAAATTTGTTAAAAATCTGAAAGAAAGTGTGGTCGAAGGCGAATGATGGTGAAATACAAAAGAGGATGAAATTGAGCATAGAATAGAAAACCGTACACGGGTTTCCTTATCACGATTAAGTCATTAAGAATTAAAATGTAAATGTCTGATATTCCCAGAGATTAACCGAAGCCAAATTAAAACCTGCCCAAAATCTTACATGTATTTTTATTCCTTCCAGCGCCTTTTTAAGCCGAAACGTGTCGGTCACCCACGACAGCTCAGGGCTTTTCCAGCACGTGTTGTGTTTGTGAGCGCCGTAAAGCAGAAGTGCATTAATAGATACTGGAAAATGAATGAGCCATCTCCCCCAGGGTGGCGCTTACTGACCGCGCCTGCAGTTTGCGGACCGTCTCCTCATCCTGGCGCGCCCGTCTCTCGTCCTCCAGCGCCTCCTCCAGCTGCCGGTACATGTCCTCCAGCTCCCGGACCCTCTGCAGGTACTGCTCCAGCTCGCTGGACTTCTTGGCCACCTGCTCCTCCATCTGCTGCCGCACCTGCCCGGAGCCAGAAGCAAGTTAGTCGCTCAGCGAAAAGGCCTGGGAGGGAAGCGCACGAAAACACCGACGTACAAATGTAAAATGTCCTCTGGTATGGATGAGGAGGGCAGTATCCGCAGATGATAAACGAATCAGTTCGTCGCTCATTAAAACAGATATTTCTTCAAAATATCCAGTATCCAACTATCTACAAATATTAATAAAGCCAGGTGAATGTTTTACTGCAGTTTAATATGGAGGTTAGGATTTCACTGAGGCTTGCTATTTATAGGTTCCATCCATCTGATGTGGATGAGTTTTATTGAAAAAAAATATATATATATCTGAATATGGCTCATGACAATGTCTTCATACGTGCATTGTTGTTGTTTGTTTTTTTTTACTTTTATCACTTTCATTGCTTCAATTTTTAATGTTTTTTTTATCTGTCTGCACAGTGGCTTGTGTGTCACATAAGGCACCTTTAACTAAATGTATAATTATTATTTTTCCTTTTCCATGCAGCTTATCTGGCACCCCCATTGCAATACCATTTTCTCTCTCTCCAGATCCACCCTATAGCGGTCCTGGAGCTCCGTCTGGGTGTGGAGCCGCCTGCGCTCTTCTTCCGTTGCGTTCGCCGCCGCCTCCTCCAGAGCCTGGGCACGAGACGGAGGCGGAATGGGTTATCACGCCAGGTTATAACAGGAACTTTGAAATTCTCCTCTTTATCCTTGTGCGGATTCAGAGAACAGTGAACTGAGAGTAGATGTAGGCCACACTCAATGGTTACAATGTTTGTCTTTTTTCTTGCATAAGGCACATTTCCTTTGCAGAACCAGGGTTTTTATCTCCTCCTCCGACCATCGATATCCGATGTGTTCGTAATATTTCCCCTTTATATATAGTTTATCTGTTTATTTATAATTTACTTTATATAAATAGTTTATATATAGTTTAACTTCTTGCGTTTTTCCCACATCTCTTCATCGTGTCTGCGCTACAACTCGTTCACCCCTTGCACGCTTGAGGGCATTAAAGATATTTTCACCGAGCGACGGCCGGGCGCCGTCCAACCATCGGAAGGGGGCTGATTCGCCGAGGCGTAGATTTGCTGAGTAATGACATGTTTGAAACCCTTTCGGGGAGGGGGGGAAGGGGGGGGGGGGGGGGGGGGTGGGGAGTCTTGTGGAAAAAGCACTTTTGTCCCCAGGG
>CAAKHD010003505.1:170439-180927 GCA_901007705.1 Fistularia tabacaria | reverse complement strand
GAGGCGTAGATTTGCTGAGTAATGACATGTTTGAAACCCTTTCGGGGAGGGGGGGAAGGGGGGGGGGCCAGGGTAGGGAGTTCTCAGGAAGAATCACTTTTGTCCTCAGGGTGAGACAATCCAGAGCTTATAACAAGACAGTGTGAGACACGGAGACACCATTGTGTGTGTGTTTAACCGCCCTGACCCCAAGTTTGTGTGTGTGTGTGTGTGTGTGTGTGTGTGTGTGTGTGTGTGTGTGTGTGTGACTAGATAAACTGTATGCATGCTTATTGTGCATTCATGTGGGCAACTACGTGAAACGGGAGACTTGCACCTCAATGGCAGATGTTTGTGCATTCAGAGGAGAGACAGGCTGGCTGTGTGTGTGTGTGTGTGTGTGTGTGTGTGTGTGTGTGTGTGTGTGTGTGTTAGCGCGTCTGTGTGAGTGAATATGTTGCACAACCACCAGAGTGGTGGTGACACCAGTTGTCCCGCTGCACCCTGTTGGAGGCCTGCCAGACCATATTGTGGAACAACGGAGCTAAATCATTGTTCAGACCATGCGAACAAAGAGGCTTTATTTCCTGCTTTATCAGTTAAATCATTGAGCGATTGAAAAAGAAATTACAAAATTATTCAATGCCACGAGTAGCTAAGATTTAAAGTACTTCCTCAATCCACCTGGGATTATACTCCACCAACTGTCAGAACTGGAAACAAATCTCAATTTTAACCATTAATTTAAAATAGTAGAAAAATACTATTTTTTTATTTAATCATTTGATTTCTAAATATTACATTTGATTTAACGCTGGAAGTATTTTCAATCTACCAAAAGTTAACGGAATGACAAGTGCCGACGGCAAAATATGGTCACTTGCAAGAGATACATGTTAATTAATATGTTAATTTAAATCCATACAAATGCTTCCTCTGTAGAGGGTGTGTGTAAATATAACGTCAAAACCGTCTTTCTTGTGCCAACGAGCTTGCCGACGCTCCATGTCGATACCCGGCGTGAGCAGGAAGCGGCTCTCGTTGGGGAGACAGAGGAAAGACAAGCTGTTTACAGCTCCGGGAGATTAACAAGAAAAACAAGTTTGATGGAGATAATAGCATCTGTTGCCACCACCCTGGATTCCACATTCCTGCATCAGAATATCCATTAACTCCTGTTCTGCAGGGCGGAGCCAATCGATTGTGGGTATTCACTGGCTGGCGGTGGGCTCTGTGACCCACTTGAGCGGAGGCCTACCACATGTGACCAAAACCACCACCACCGGCAGAGCGTCGAACGAACAGTGACTCGCGGGTGAAACCTCCAAGCAGAGCAAGTTTTAATCAGTAGGAAAGCTAGAAAAAAAAAAAAAAAAAAAAAAAAAACTCAAGGGAGTTTGCTTTACTTCCTGGATCCATGGGATCTAAGAATTCCAGAATTGCAACAACACTTGTGTTACAAGTTTGATTTGTCGAAGCCAGGAAAAATGCAAGTCATATTGTTTCCTTCTGGATATTTACCTGAAACCAATACGATACACACCCAACCCCTTTAAGTCGTACTTTGAAAGTCAGTCAGACGTCTTAAGTGTATTGAAATACACGATGCCTGAAACAGTGCCAATGTCCTACAGCTGATGTTTGAACCTGTCCATGGACTCCCAGACAGGACCCCCCCCCTCCCATCGTATTTAAAAACAAATTCTTTGTATGTAACCTTTATGGATTCATATATTCGTTTTAAAATTGAACGTTCTGAGTGGATGACTTCCCCCCCCTTCCCTCCCTGCCTCGAAACAACTCCTTATCAGCGACTTGCTGAATTGAGGACGCATCCTCCTCTTCCACGTGGAGGGCTGGAGGAGGAAGCGTCTTCTTGGAGAACAAGAGCTTGTATCTGCCTCGCAAAAAAAAAAAAAAAAAAAAAAAAAACAGGAAGCCCCCCCCACAATCTGCATTTCAGCCCCAGAAAAGTCACTTCCTGGTTGAGGCTTCGAAGGTTACAGTCGCGAAAAAACCAGCAGCCTATTGTAACTCCATGTTCAGAGACGCCGATGGGGAAATATTGTTTTAGTGGCTCCAATGTAACGACAGTGATATCAGGAAGTAATAATCGGACAAAATACAAAAACTCTTCCCTTGACATGAAATATATTTAATCATGATTTTTTTTTTTTTTTTTTTTTAAGATTAAAAAAACCTGTTTGCCCATTATGCATCCGTAACAACATTTATGGAAGATACATTTACATTTCAGTGTTCACAAATGCATCCCCATAAGACTGGCAAGAATTTGTATGCATATTTATTGTTGTGTGTGTGTGTGTGTGTGTGTGTGTGTGTGTGTGTGTGTGTGTGTGTGTGTTCTCTCCTCACCTTCCTCATGTCCTCCAGCTCCAGCTGTTTGGCCTCGTTGGCCGCCTGTAGCTCCTTCATCCTCTGCGCCAGCTCCTCCTGATTAGCCTGCTGCCGCAGGCGCAGCTCCCGCCGTTTTTGCCGGGACTCGCAGTGCGGCGCCACTCGGCCCTGGCGCAGCAGCAACACACACGTCTGGATGGCTGCCAGGATGGAAGTACCACGTTTTAGTTCCCGTAAGTATAGATCTCAGTTTATCTGTCAGTCTTCATTTCCCTGAAGAACTGTGTTGAAAATGTGAGTAAAGCAGGCATTACTGTTGTAACCTACTACAATAGATGCATTATTAATAATGTGGAAATTGTTAAAATTGACATCATTGTTAATGTTTGTTGTTATTTATTCATTCATTCATTCATTCAGGGTGACAGGAGGGCCTATCCCAGATGTCATCAGGCAAGAGGCAGGGTTCACCCTGAACCGGTCAATCACAGGGCCACATGTAGAGCCATCACCCGTTCACCCTCTTATTCATGTCATATAGGTACACACAAATATTCACCCTCTCATTCACACCCTTGATAGGTTATGCAACTATTCACCCTCTTATTCATACATCCCATAGACATGTATACCATTCAATCACCCTCATTCACATGTCATAGAGATACATTAAAAAATCCACCCTCTTATTCACACATCATATTTCAACATAAAATATTCACTCTTGAATTCACATGTCATATAGACATACAACCATTCACACGTCATAAAGAGACATAAATAAATTCACCCTCTTATTCACACATCATAGGGTGGCATTCAACCATTCACCCGCTTATTCACACATCCTATGGACACATAACCATTCACCCTCATATTCATACATCATATGGAGGCATTCAAACATTCAGCCTCTCATCCAAACACATAGACAGCCCTCTCATTCACTATCATTCGCACGCGACGCTATTTGTTGTATTCTGTTCATGGCTTTTATCCGTGGCTGAGCCGCTCACCCTGGATCCACTCTTGCTTCTTCTTCTTGTCCGACGCGCTGATCTCAAAGCTCTTCTGCGACGACTTGATGAGAAACAGACACTTCTTCCCCTCCTTGTCCTGCAAAGGCTGCTGGCGGAAAGGACAAGTGTTGGGAAAATAAAACAAAAAAAAACAACAAAAAAACAGCCGCGGGCACGAAAGTCATCGTATTTCCATCCCGGTAGAGATTCTGATCCAAGGCTCTGATTGGATGGCAGGTTCTGACCTCCACGCTGCAGTTCCCGTCCAGCAGGATGTCCCCCTTCTTCTCTGCCTGGTCCTCGCCGACGTAGTAGGAGATACAGTTCGGTCTCAGCGTGAACCAGCGCTCCGTCCAGTTCTTCCTCTTGTGGCCTTTCTTCATCATGTAGCCCTGGACCGGTGGACAACAACAGATTAATTCCATCAACATTCGTTCATACGCAGGACAAGATGTTTCTGTCCCTCGCGCCAAAATCCGAGGCAGAATTTATCTAGAAGCCCAATTCAGATGGTAAAGAAGCTAACAAGCACTATAACAAATAACAGACAAGCAACCAGCAAGCTAACAACCAATCAAACAATATACCATCACCAGCTATCCATCCTAGGCAACAGCAGTCTGCAGCATGTCATTAGGGTTCACAAGTGGGTGCCTTCCTTCACCAATGTTTCGTTAAGTTAGGCCCACGACACCTCAAGAGGGTGTCCTGGAAACACCCCCCTCCATGCTACATAGCCGACCTACAGCAAACAATCCTATCTTAGCTTCCACTCCTTCCACCATGCTTCCACTTTAACCACAACCACTCACTTGGTAGTTCTGCTAACACAGAAGTGTTGCAAGTTTCAGGCTATGCCAGTGAATGTCCAACTTAGTTTGTAGGGCAGTGACAGACTTTACCTCAAAACTACAACCGCCAACCTCTACAAGCTGCAGTCGAGCCCTCCAACCACGCTGGTCTACATCTGCTGCCATCTCCGATCGCTTACGCTCACAAACCTCATCAACTCGATCCTCCCAGGGGACCATAAGTTTGGTAAAATGGGCTATCCTCTCTACCCCAGACCACAGTAACGTATCTGGTCGTAGCTGGGTGCTATATATGCTGGGATAACCAACTGCTCATTCAGGTCAACTCCCAAGCCCCAACTACACTTAGCTGCCCTGAGTTTTGCCTAAACATAAAGAGTGTAACCTTTTCTCCTCACGTACCAAGTTTTTTTGCCGAGCTTCCTTACTGGAAACTGCAGCAACTAGATGTTTTCCTCAACTGCCGCTGCCAAACATTTCAACACCTGCTTATGATGGAGAGTTTACCGCCCCTGGGAAGGACCAACCTTACACCTTGACATGTATGCCGAAGTGTGCATACACCAGAACGCAATGGGTGGGCAGCATCCTCACCCAATTAGAGCAGTACCACCAGACATCATGGGGGCTAGTGTCGCGCAGTATGCTCAACCTATGAAAGGAACAGAGAAGACGACTTCTCTGTCCATATACCACCATGTGTTCAATGGCCTCATAGACCCGCCGGTGTCTACTTGAGGAGTTAAGCTTGAACTCTGCCCTCTAGTGAATGTATTGCTTTGCAACCACGGCAACATAAAGCTCACAAGTGGGGTATGTCGGCAGTGACCATAACGGTGTGTGTCCATAACGTGAGCACAAAATGAGACTCAAGTCCTTTCCGGCCCACAGATGGCCACAATAGGTGCAGTTCCACAGAGTGACCACCAGGGGCACTTGCCTGGCTCCCACTTCTAGGAGTGCACCCACAGACCACTGCACATTTAGACATTGTACCCTCTGAATTGCCTGTTTTATATTTATATTATTGTTTTTTTAATTGTCTATATGAAAATAAAGAATAGAATAGCGAATAATAAAAAATAAAACTAATATAAAAACAGTAAAGATCAAAATAAATAAATAAATAATAAAGTTAAAGGTATTTAAAAATGTGATGTATCTACATGTGTATTTACAAGTACATATAAATACAAACATACAAATGTAAATGACAAATGTTTTCCATCCCAGGGCGGCTGACCTGCTTGAGGACGTCCAGAATGAGCTCCTGGTAGACCTCGCTGATGCCCATGGACAGCGTCTGCTGGTCCATGCCCTTGCTGAAGTGCCCCGAGCCCACCAGGCTGATGAGCTCCCAGGCGCTCAGACTCTGCTGCCTGGAGCTCAGCTGCAGCTTGTAGTCCTCGAAGCGCTCCTCCACCCAGCTGCCCCCCATCGCCTCGGTCAGCTTTCGCAGGAAGTACTCAATCTGCACATGTGAGTACACAAACACGCACACACACACACACGCGGCGTTAACATCTTTTAAATATGGCCGCTCATCCATCAAGCGCTCCGACCTTTGACCCACTCATGTCCGACGGCAAATGGAGTCACGCTTTCGCATGAACTTCCTACAACCGAGACGCAGATGTTTGCGAACAGCAGCCATAAACTCATGGCGCCCCTGAGAGAAGAGGAAGCGGAGGACTTCCCCCTTCGCTCTCGAGAGGTTGACAATTTTTCATGTCAGCCCGTCACTGCGCTGTTCATGTTTCTGTCCAAAAACAGAGAGAAACTTCCACCGCAGTCCAATTAGTGTGGACAAGATGTTAGATATTGTTGCTTTCAGTGTCCACCAGCTGGTTTACTTAGAAGAGAGGGTCACATTTGAATGTTATTCTTTCAGAAGAAAGTACTGATTCTGCAGAAAAATTCAAAAGAAGTGTTTTAAATTCCCCAACTTTTCTTTTACGAAAAAACGCCGCTGACCTCCTCGGCGACTATGACCAGTGGGTATCTCTCCTCAGACAGGAAGTTGAAGATGCACCAGATCTTGAAGGCGTCGTCATTGGAGATGAGCAGCTGGTTAGGGTCCATGTTCTTCCTGAAGCACAAGGTCCAGCACATGTGGTTGAAGTCCTGGCGGTTGAAGTTGTCCTTCACCTGCGACGGCGGGGGAAATACGCACAATGTCGTGAGTCATACAGCCTTCCATTGCACTTGCCGTGCCGCGTCACCGATTTATTTCAACAGTGATTGATGGTCATCAGGGAGAGGAAACCATTCAGTGTAAGAGAAAGTGAGACAACATTCAGACAAACATCCAAAATGCCTCATTCCCCTCTTAATCCTCCATGTAGTGTATTTTAAAAATGAAATACCAATGAGGGTTTGTGCTAAATCACAACGCAGTCGTCTGATGACACTTTCCACGTGGAGCAGCTCTGGACCACCACTGTTGAAGATGATCGACAGAAAGCCAAATGCAGCCCCACTTGGCAACAATAGCGAGGAAACAGCTTCCTGTACAGGAACCTCGGACAGATCCCAGCTCAATGTGCGTAACCCTCTGCCTTGACCAGTTGGGATACGATCACTCACTAACAATAACATTAGCGCAAACATTTAAATGCTAATACCTGATATGATATCAAGCACTAACAGAGGCGTACACCTGGCGAGATGCTGCAATAGACCAAGCCACCCCCCCTGGGAACCTGCCCAATGACGGAGCCCCGGGACTCGGGAGAAGATAGGAGGTTACAATCATGCAGTGAGTGCAGACACGAAGGGGAAGAGTGGAATGAGAGAAGTGCATCATGGGATATCCCGAACCCGAGTAAGCCTTTGGCAGCATGCCAAGCGGCTAGGCTAGCGCTGCTAACTGCAAGTTTTCTCCAAAAGAAAGGTTTTAAGTCCATTCTTAAACAGTGAGGGGGTTCATAACCCGGGTGCAGGAAGAATCACGCTTGTCTACAGTATCTGCTATTTATTAGATCAGATTGACAAATTAAAAAGACCACTTTAAAAAAAGAACGAAGCCGTAGGCGTGTGTTAAAAGCATATTGAGTGTGTTTTGCTTTCATAAACAAGGGCGGGGAGTCCTGGTTTAAAAAAAACACAAATTCCACAGAGAAAATGCAAGGGGAGCTCTTGAAGCAGCATAATCTGTGTTTTCTTCTATCTGGTTGAACAGTGGCGTCGCCATGGTGACCCCTGGCAGGCAGAAGATGCTGGCCTTGGGCCCTCCAAACATCCACAAACACTAATTAGGGACTAATCGGAACACGGCGTGGAACCCGCCGCCAAGTCCACTGACATTTTTGGGGGGGCAAAAACACCAGCCGGGCTCAGATAAATCGACTGAGGAGCCGTCAGAGAAGAAGGATGCCATCCTTCATCCTTCATCCTCCAAATCAAAATAATTTTCCACATTTGCAACCTGCTTCTCAGGTCATGTCCCGCAGTCTTTTCCACCAGGAGGAAAAAAACATGCGGTGTCTTGATGGTTCTTCCAGGAAAGATAAAATCCTTTTAAATGCTTCATCAAATGATCAAAAAAGTACTATTTCTTCCTCTTCCTTCTGCAATTTGATTCATGGGTTTTGAAAACAAACCCTCCTTCTTCTCTTCACCTCCAGCCAATCATCTGCCGCCATCTCACCATCTCCTCTGCATTGTCTTCTCTCACGCCAACCAACTTCCTGTCCTCTTTCCTTCCATCCATGGTCCTTCTCTCTGGTCTTCCTCTAGTCCTCCTGCCTGGTGGCTCCATTCCCACCCTCCTCCAACCAAGTCTTCCCCATCCCTACTCTGTCCATGTCCAAACCATCTCAGTCTGACTTCTATCTCCACAACATCTGACATATGCAGTCCCCTCTGATGGCCTCGTTCCTGATCTTCAAATGTCTGGACATTTTAGGATCTCAGAGGAACCCGCTGCCCGTTTCTGGAGTGTGGGAGGAACCCGGAGAACTGAGAGGAACCCCACGCAGACAAGGGGGGGGGACACAGAGACTCCACCCCGAACCGGAAACGACGACCGCTCAAGGAACAGGTTCGGTTTTCGGATTTCGCCGTCACTGGTGAGGATGAGGAAGGTGTTTCGGGGCTCCGCCCGCGTTGGGCATTTTCTGGACATTTCTTCTTCTTTTTCGTCCTTTTTGTTAGTGTTTATGAGTCAGGGAGGAGATGGGTTTTATGAAAGAGCAGCTCCGCCAAGCGTTGTTGTGTTCACCCTGTTTACTGTTCTCTCTCCCTCTCCCTCCTTATCTCCCTTTCACTCGCTCTCCCTCTTTCTATCTCTTTGTCCTGGTCTCTCTCCCCCTCTCCTCCCCTGACAATGGCAGGCTTGTCGGTTCTCCTCCTCTGCAGCCAAACGTTCATTAGGATTCAGACCGGATTCCCCCGAAACCCCACATTTCCATGTGAGACCAGGACAGGCTCCTCGGGAGATGGAGCTCATGGTGGGGGTGAGGTTGGGGGGTATCAGAGTGGACATGGAAGGCCATTCTGTAAGCGAGTCTCCTGAAAACGTCAATCCGGAAGCATTAGCAACGCGTCTCCATCCATCAGTTCACCACGGCGGCGACCTAACCTCAAACCACGGTGCGGTCATTATTCAGTCAATCAATCAGTCAAATCAATCGGTCAGTCAATCAGGCGATTGGCTTTACAGCCCTGAGTCACAAATCGGACCGTTTTAACCCTTTCCCTGACGTTTTTTGTTTTGTTTTTTTAATTCGCCAACGGGCAGCGACGTTCTTGCCACAAAACAGCATTGACCCGGAAACGCCAACAGAATGAGGAAGTCTTTAAAACCCAAGATTATTTCCTTTGTTTTGATTTCTAAAAAACAAATATTATCATTTTTGGCACCAAACTTGTTTTTGGTTTGCTATTTTCCCCGCGTCACTCGACTCGGACTCCATGGTCCGGCGGGCGGAAGTAACTTTGTCTTCGACAGGAAGTTCAGTTCCGCAGGGCCGATGGGTGGCTTGCTGACAAAAGTTTTTAAAAAGAATAGGGAGAGCCTGTTTCTGGACGCAACAGTACGTAAATAACGAAATCAATTAAAAAAAAACGAGAGAGAGAGAAAGGTGGGGGTTAAAAATTACCAGTTTGAAAAAAAAAAACGTACAAAACTTCGAGAAATAGTTACAGAAAGAAGGCGAACCCAGAGGAAGGATCAGAAAAACACGCGTCCTTCTCACATATACGCTGTCTTTCAACAGGCTGGGGTTAAAAGTGCAAGCCGGTGATGGCGGCCAAAACCAGGTATTCAAACGCTGACACTTTGTATTCTTGTCTTTGTTAACATTGTAGCCTTAATCTGTGATGACGCCAGAGAATCTCCGAAGGCCGAATGATAAATGTAAACACAGCAATGTGATGGTTTGTCAGCTCTGCAGCTGGTGTGTTCGTCACATACGCACGCACAGGTGCTTCAGGGTCACAAAGGATCTACTTGTCTCGGTGGAATGTTACGCCCCATTTGACCGCAGAGTGCTGAGTCTGGGACCTTCGGCAACAGCAGCATTAGGGTTTCAGACACACACACACACACACAGACACACACACACACACACGCAAAAAGATGCTTTGTCTTAAGACAAAATGTTTTGGGGGTTTTTTTCTGCTACAGTTATTGAATGTCATGGTGAGTCAGTGAGGAGGAGAACTTCAGCATCAAGTAGCTTTTCCAACCATAGAACCAACACACACACACTTTTTTTTTCTGCCGGGGGGGGGGCTGATCAACTTCAACTGTTTGTGTTCAACATGTAATTTTCCCTTTGAGTTTCTCATCATGTCACACTGTTATTGGCTTTTTGCGTGCGCGTGTGTGCGCGTGTGTGTGTGTGTGTGTGTGTGTGTGAGCTGAAGTCAATTTTTGGCAACAATTGTGACTCTCCTGACGTTACTGCCTGTTAAAAATACACCAAGGGAACCTTTCTATGCATGAAGTCCTTTTAATAATACAATATGTGTATATATCAAGTAACTGTGAATAAAGTAATAGATTTAGCCCATTGATTTTCCATTCTAAGTACTATATTTACATTGGCTGAGAAAGGACCCAAACCCTGTCCGTGGCACCCGACTTACACTCATTTTTCCGGGGATTATTTACGGCATGCGAGTGTCAACAGGGCTGTGTCTCCACAGCATGCGTAACACACACACACACAGAACTTCCTTGTGCAAGCGGGTGGAGTTTCCTCAGGAGGAGGTTGAATGCGGAGGCAGACGCCCTACTCTCCATTTGATTTGTGTGTGTGTGTGTGTGTGTGTGTGTGTGTGTGTGTGTGTGTGTGTGTGTGTGTGTGTGGGTG
>CAAKHD010003505.1:152660-170415 GCA_901007705.1 Fistularia tabacaria | reverse complement strand
TGTGTGTGTGTGTGTGTGTGTGTGTGTGTGTGTGTGTGTGTGTGCTTTTTGCGTATTCACGATGTAACATCCTGAACGTCACTTTCACAACAGTGGTTGCCGTGGATCCTCCTGACGTGGGAGCGGTGCGTGCTCCGTCAGGTCTGGGAGCACGAGCGCCAGTGTTGTTTACATTTGTTGGATTCGAGCACCACACGTCAGTGACATCGTGGCGTGAATAAACCAGCTGACCGGCCAAAAGGGTGATAGTAACTAGTTCACGTTCTTGTCATGACTCGACAGAAATCCGAGGCATTGCCAACGCAAGAATTCCACCGCGTGAGGGGAGGCGACGCTCAATAGCGATGAGTCAGCGGGGAGGAGGACGAGGAGGAGGAGGCGTAACGGGAGATGGCGAGTGGCAGGAAACGCTCATCGGATGCTAATTTGAAAGGACCGTTTACGTTATGAATTGAATATAGAGACAAAGCCATTCACTCTTTCATTTACACGTCATGTAGCAGCCATTCACTCATTCATGTGTCATATGGAGACAAACCATTAATTCACTCATTCACAGGCATTCAAAGACATACAGCCATTCACCGTCTCCTTCACTCGTCATATAGACGGATAACCATTAATCCACTCATTCATGCGTCATATAGAGACATACAACCATTCACCCTCTCATTCATGTGTCGTCATGGAGACATAAAACCACTAATTCACTCGTCGTATAAAGAAATACAACCATTCACCCTCGCATTCATGTCATATAGAGACATAAACATTAATTCTCTGTCACCGGTCATTTGGGGACATACAACCATTCTCCCTTTCATTTGCATGTCGTATGGATACATAAAACCATTATTTCATTTGTTCATGCGTCATATAGAGAGACATACAGCCATTCATCCTCTCATTCAAACGTCATATAAAGACATAACCGTTAATTCACTCATTCACGTGCCATATAGACACACAGCCAATCATCCTCTCATTCACGTCATATCGAGAGACATAAACATGAAGTCACTCATTCAGAGGTAATATCGAGACACAACTATTTGCTGCTAACTGTAAAGTTTAAATCAAATGGTCTCCAGACTCTGATTTCTGTCCTGTGACTGTCAGCAACCGCAGGGTTTCCGACCTTCGGGGCCGAGGGGCCACTGACCTTGTCCAGGATGAAGCGGTTGAGGTACGGCATGTAGCCCTGGTTGGAAACGGGACCCTCGTCGTCATCTTTAAAGTGCTCCTCCAGGGCCACCGGGTCGTGGGGGATCTTCATCACCGTGCAGAGGTTGTGTGACAGAACCTGTGGGAGGCAGAGGTTGGTCTTCACTAAAATCCAGTGCATTGAATCAACTGTGAATGCAAAATTGAACAAGACTGGTTTTGCCTCTGGAGGTACTGTCTCAATGCAGTTGTAGTAAAGATTTAAATTCTTATATGTAGTAACATATTTTTCCAAATCTCTCAGTTAACTTAAATGAAATCTCCAGTGAAAACACATTTAAACCATTTTTTTTCCCAAAATTATCAGGGATTCATTTAGCAGGTAAAAGAAATGTATATATGAGAAAACCACATAGGTAATCTTAATTTATTTCTTGAAAATGGCAAAGGCTAATTCAAATACAACGTACAAAATACAATGCACTAATCAGTTTTATGTTTTTCATTGGTATTATTGAAAAATATTTATTGATTATTGTATGGAAGTTACCGTCCGAGTAATTTCACTGATTTCTTTTTACAAAATATACTTCTATAAATGTGTGTGAGTGTGTGTAAAATATCTCATTTTAATGACAATTACTTCACCAGATGTCCTTGAAAATAAAATGAGTATTAAAGATGCTAGGTTTTATTTAGAATAAATAACAATAATCAGCAGAGAGAAGGAAATATTTAAAAATTAGACAATGCTGTATTTTCCAATTTTCATATTTTTCTTATCCTTAAAACTAGTTGGTACAAGATAAGTATAAAAATATATGTAAAATCTGGGAGGGAAAAATTGACTTGAGAAAAGAGCCGTTTTGTTCAGCGCTCATTTTTAATGAACGTCTTGTTTCGAAGGAGTCGTGAACGCGCGTCAACCTGCCGCTTGTTTGACTGAACGCCCCGTGAAAATAACCGCAGTGTCGCGACACTTCACCCCCCCCCCACGTAAATAACATCAACAAATATACTGACAAGTCCGACTATAGTTCGACACTTTATGTGATTGTGTTTATGGTAAATTATTTAAAATACAGAATCAAAAAAAAAAAATTAATAATAAAAAAAAAATAAAAAATAAAAAAAAGTTGCGCGCACCGGAAGCGGAGTTTACCTTGAGCTGCGACTTGGAGACCTTCCCGCTGCGGTCCGCGTCCAGCGCCGTGAACGCGTGCCAGATGGCCTTCAGCAGCTCGGCCCGCAGAGACATGGCGCTCGTCCTCGGCCCCGCCGTCCGCGTCTGCGTCTCCGTCTCCCTCTCCTCTCCTCTCCGCCTCCTCTTCCTCCTCCTCCTCCTCCTCGTCCTCTTCCGCGGACGCGCCGGAGAACCGGCCGCCGGGCGGGATCACGTGACGCGCCGCGGGACGCGCGGAAGCGGTGCTGCAGCACCGCGCAGCGTGGGACTCGCACTTCGACTTCAACGTGGATTTCAACCACATCACACAACCCGCAGCAGCTAGAAGGGGCCCCGAAACTGACGAGCAAGACAGAAATACTTGCTTTTTTTTTTTTTTTTTAATTCATCGTGTGTCATTCGTGTGTGTGTGTGTGTGTTTGTGTGTGTTTCTCAGTAAAACCACGTGTGTTCATTTTTGAATGCAGACAAATGACATTCCAGCTTGTGGAATCATAATAAAGTGCATTTTTGAGGAAAAACTGTTAAATGTAGTGATCTAAAAAAAAAGGGGAAAACTTTGAGTGTGTATGTGTTCAAGTATAGTAAGTACATATGTACGATTGCATGTTTTTATCCTAAAATTCCAGCTTACTATGAAGGAAATGATATGGAAAAAAAGAATGGTGGCTGAATCTGACATTTCCTAATGTGAAATTGTCTGTGTGTGTTTCTCTGAATGATATATGGTCTTGTAGGTGTATACGTGTATGCTCGTTTTTTTTATGCAGAAAAATTAAATTCCAGCTTGTGATCATTATAAAGTAAATTCTTGTGAAAAAAGTTAAATAATTTTTGCATGAAATTTTAAGATTCAAAAATGTGTAACTCTTGAGTATGTATGTGTCATCAGATATGGAGGTTTGTGTTTTAGCTAGGAAAATGCCAGGTTTTTATGACAAATAAAAAAAATAACCGGTGTGTAAATCTGAGATTTCCGAATGTGAAATTGTGATTTTAGTTATAAATATCTTGCATGCGTATACATGTGTGCTCGTTTATTTGTCGAAAAATTAAATTCCAGGTTAGGAGCATCATAAGTTCTTGTGAAAATATATTCAATAATATTTGTATGAAGTTTAGAGATCCAAAAATGTGTAAACCTGCTGGTATGTATGTGTTTAAGTATCGTAAGTTGAAATGCACGATTGTATGTTTTTGTTTTTACCAAAGAAATTTCCAGCTGGTTGTTACGAAGAAAATTATGTGGAGAAATGTGAAAAATGTCACTTTGTGTTTTTTATTATACATGATCTTGTGTGTATATATGTTTTTGTTTCTATGTATAAAAAGACAATTCAAGGTTGTGATCATCATAAAGTAAACTTGTGAAATTTATATCGTAAGTTGACTTAAACTTGTCAGATTTTATGATTGCGATAAGACATTTTTGTGTATGTAATGAAGAATAAATAGATACAATTTAAGGGTGTTTTTACAAAAAAGATAGTGGAAAAAATAAAACTTTGAGATCAAGAAATATATAAATGTGTTAAATACAGTTGAGGTTGTTTTTATTACAAAGGAAATTCTTGAAAAAAATCTTTGTATGTCAGTCGGTCTTCAAGTATGTCATTGGATATGGTTTTAAATGTACGTTTGTAAAAATTCATTAATAAAATTTCTTGTTAGTGATTGTTAAAACAAAATTATTGGGAATATACATACACACAAACACACATTTTAAGCTCTCAAATTTATTTTTCCCCAATAATTTTCTTCGTAGTAAGCACAACCTGGAATTTGACATTTATTTTCCATGCATATATACACATATATATGTTTATGTGTGTGTGTGTGTGTGTGTGTACATGCATGTATTTATGTGTATTCTTCAGGAGGATTAATAAAGGTAAGTATGGTAATGTATGATTCCACGTATATTCATATGCGTGTATGTATTTTGCATGTATATATTTTTTTATGTCCATAGGTATATATGGTAGGCCGGTATAAGTATATATATATAGGTGTTTTTCAGGCGGTATGTGTGCACCTGTGTATGTAAGCATACATACATGTATTTTGTATGTTTGCATGCATGTCTACATGTGTGTGTTTCAAGACGATTCATATAGTTAAGTATGTATGTACATGTGAAATTATTCAAATAGGCATGTAATTGGTATGTAGTTATATATGTATGAATATATATGTATATATAGGTGTTTTTTTTTAGGTGGTATGTATGTATTTATACATGTATTTTGCATTTATGTGTGTTTGTATGCATGTACATATGTGTGTTTTTCTTTTTCAGGAATAATTAAGAGCTAAGTATGTATGATTGCATGTATGTATATCCATCCATCCAGCCATCTTCTGCTGCTGACGTGGGCTCGGGTCGCGGTGGCAGCAGCCGGAGCAGAGAGGCCCAGACTTCCCTCTCCCCGGCCACATGGTCCAGGTCTTCTCTTCCGAGGCGCTCCCAGGCCAGCCTGGAGACATAGTCTCTCCGGTGTGTCCTGGGTCTTCCCTGTAGCCTCCTCCCAGATGGACATGCTCGGAATACCTCCCCCAGGAGGCATCCTGACTAGATGCCCGAGCCACCTCATCTGACTCCTCTACATGCGGAGATATTAATAAAAGTAAGTATGATAGCATGTATGTATTTACATATGAAATTATATGTAAGAAGGTATATTTATGTAAACAAGCATGTATTTAATGTGTTTTTCAGGAGGTATTGATCAATAAAATAAGGTATGTATGCATGTATATGTATGTAAAATTGTACCATTTCTGTGTTTCAGGCATGCATACATATACACATACATACATATATTCATGTATGTTTGAAGGGAAGGATGTATGTATGTATGTGTTTTTATGTGTGTGTGTGTGTTTTTCAGGGGGTATTACTGTATGAAGAGATATATTCATGCATGCATATATGTATGTATCTATTCAATCAATTTCATGACAGTATTATGGATGTATAATAATATGTTTGTATATTTTCTCAGGAGATGCGTTTGCATGCATTTTTAAGGAGGTATAAATGTAAGTATGTATGTATGCATGTCTGTGTAAGTATTTTTCTTTTTTTCAGAAGTCAGGTACATATAGGTGGATGGAAATACATATATTCTGTGTGCATGTTTGCATGTATATACGCATGTGATCTTCAGGAGGTTTTTATGTATAGATATTGTATTGATAAGTAGTTACATTTATCAATACCTCCATAACACCACATACATACATATATTTATTATTACCTCCTGAAAAACACATTCATACATACATATATTATCTCCTGAAAAAGCCTCTTGAAATGTGTAGATGTAAATACATACATATATGAATATGTATCTATGCATACCTACTGACACGTAATTTTCATCTTATGTGCATGCATGGATTTGTACATACTTACATACATAATCTACACATACATTCCCATTCACAGACAAATCAATGTATACCTCCTGATAAGCACGTGCTTACATACACTAATACCTCCTGAAAAAACACATGCAAACCTACTGACATACAAATTCATGCACACATACAAACATAGACCCACATATATTAATACCTGCTGAAAAACACATCAGTGCCTATATGGATGTATATGTATGACATACATATATATAATCTATAAAAACACATATACACACATACATGCATATATCACTTCATATTCATACTTCCTGAAAACGATACATACATACATACATATGTTCTACTTGAGACTTTGCCGGCCACTTTCTGTTTCCAAGCAAGATTTCTTGATAGAATAAGGTAACATGTTCTGGGTTCTATTTCCCCCTGGAGGCTATGTGGGCTCGCCGCTGTCTTTCAGTGTGAAGGCCCCTGGTTCGGTTCGGGATATTTACTGTTTAGAAATAAATCACGTTTTGTGTTTCAAAGTGTCCGTTGTAGAATCAAGTTAACAGGAACAAGGTGCAGTGAACCTCGCTGCTGCTTCTTAATGTGAAAGTCCCTGGTTCAATTCCCATGGCTGGTGTTTTGGGCTACTTCCTATTTATAAAAAAAAAGAAAATATGGAGATACTTGGTTTAGTTCCCACCGGAGGCTTCTCTGTGTTTTATTTTAAATGTGTTGGTTCTCCAGGTTCTCTGGTCCACCCTGCCTGTTTCAGTGGAGTCACACGAGCGAGAACCTTCACATGAATGTGCTCAGTCATCCATCGTAGGAGTGCTTCTCCCCCCCCAGGGTCCCTGCAGGCACCCGTACAAGGTTCTGTGCGGACAAACTGACAATCTGAACGGCAAAGAAAGGGGACGTGTGTTCCTCCTTAAACAAGTTCTTAACCTGAGAAAGTTATTTTTACACATTTATAATGCTATTATAATGCTTGACTGAGATGTTTTAAAGCCGTGTTGGTCATGAGGTAAAAGAAAAAATCCCAGGTAAAGAATTTAAAGATGACTGTCTTAAGTATTGTTTGCTCTGCCAAACGCAAAGAGGCACTGAATATGACTGTTACACAGGAGTTATTGTGCTGCAATATTACAATTCGCAAATTGGATGATCATGACATTTTCACTGAGCGTGTACTTTCCTGCCGGAAAGCAGGCACCTGCTAAGGAGGGGAAATGTAGCTATGCATGAGGTTCTCCATGTGAGCTCCTCTACTCTGCTGCGTCACAGAACAAGCTTTCGGACTTTTGTCCCGCTCGGTTCCAGTTCTGAGCCTTTTTGAAAGGCGGCGAATGTCCTTAAACCCCTTCGTGCCACAACATTAAATATATAGATTGAGTATATAGTAAAAAATTTATTAAAAGAATTTGATAGACAGTACAAGTTTTTTTTTACATGTTAGGATTAAGAATGAACAGTCTCTGAAGAGCCTCAGGGATATAAACAGTAGAAAGTGAAAATAGAGAGTCTAAAGATCTGTACAAAGATTGTATTAATGCTACAGGCAGGGTTCAACAGCACCAATGACAGTCCGATAAAACGCGACAGGTTGATTTTGGCGTTAGGGATCAAGAGCTTTGCTTTTAGTAAAGTCCTAGGTGTTTATCCTCACGAGAAAAGTCAGTTTCCCATCGGGCCGATGGGAAATAAAAGAATGATCCTAATCTTCTGAAATTGGCCACCCTGATACACAAACATGAATAGCAGCAGGTTCTTTTTCCTTGTTAAATTATTTACTTTCAACGTGGCTTGGTTCCACCTGTAGCTTCCAAAGTGCTCCATTAAAAAACAAAAATAGTCAGTTGTCGGAATTTCCAGTAACCGGCATCAGGCGTGGGACAGGCAGTAAGGTGCACGAGGCTACGGCAAGTACATTCAAAATGAACTGAGAACTCCAGTGCAGCTTGGAACGACTGCTAACGGGTTTGAGCTTGGATGAAGGAAGTGCAAGGACAGAGAGAGTCTGTAAAGGAAAAGCCGTGTTGAAGGTAGAGGCACTACCTTCCATCGTGGAGGAACTTGGTCAGCGGAAAAGTCCATTGAAAAAGGCGGGTGTGATGAATGTGGATGAAATCAGTCTATCGTGATGAGTTCACCGTGTCCGGCAGCGTCGTCCTCGACGACAGGAAGACAAAAAAAGGGCGAACAAAAAAATAAACACCAAATAGGGTTTGGTAAAACAAGGTCCATAAGCCTGCGGTTTTGAGCTTCCTGTCGAGGAGGATTCAACCCTCAGAAGATGGTGAGGCTGGCGGAGCGGCTCATCTTCTTGCCAATGAGCCTGGAGGTTCTGGGGTTGGCCTGGACTGTGGAACGAGTCAGGACCCTGTCGCTGGACAGAACCTTCTCCTCTGCCACTGCTCTGGCCTGCAGGGCCTTTTTCAGCTCCCTGATCAGAAACAACAGGAGTGTCAGCAGCTCACAATCATAAGGTACATTTTTCAAAACAAATGACACCTCATCGTTATTAAGTGCGTTTTAAGATGGAAGCCAAATAAAAAGGATAAGGTTCAGCGCCTGCACACTCACTTTTCTACTTAATTGAATCCTTTCTTCTAGAGTGAACCCTCAGAGTAGGAACCACTGTGCTCATTTTGTGCTTATTTTCCAATTTGTACAACATGTTTCTGCTATTTTTGGGTGCAACTACTCAGATTTCACAGTAAACTGGTCAACAGGAAAACTTGGATGTGCTTTCAGTTTTGTAGAAAGTCAGTTATTGTAAAGTAATACCGTGACAAAGGTATTTAGTTTTTCCACTTAATCTGCAGATCTTAGGATACAGATTCTGATGACCACAATCAGAAACACATTATTGAACCTGAGGGAAATTGTGTGATCGCAGATGCTCCACCCAAAAATTAAGAAGATTATAAACTCCTATGTTGTTACTTTCTTGGCTTCACACTAAATATGACCACACATTTACTCAGACAGAGTGTGTCGGGTCAAACAGTCTCCAGCTGTAAGTCTGGTCAAGTGCTCGTTATTGTTAGATCACCAGTCAGTCATGGACCGGTCATTTACATTTACTTCAATGTTTGAAAACTATGATGGGAGTGGGTGGGTGTTTGTCGTCGTCCTTACTTCTGCAGCAGTGCATTCTTGAACTTCTCTGCGTTGAGTTCAACCCTTAGCTGGTCGGCGCTCATTCTGGCCGCCGTCAGAAGCACCGGATGTTTGATGAGGTCAGAGGCCGACGGCCGTTTTGTGGGGTCCGGATGAATCATCAGCTGAAATACACAAAGTTCAGGTGAGTCGGGGAGAATCTCTGTACACATTCCTAAACCAGGATGTGAGAACCAAGAACAATTGCACTCAATTAGGACTCAAAATATTGATCTGGGAAAAAATTCTTTAATATTTTTTTATATATTTACATTTTTTTTTCGAAATCACTCACTCAGTGATAACTGAATTTCCCTTTCACAAGTATCATACTTGGAAATGAGCAAAGAGTCAAAACAATAAAATCAAGATTTACCATGCTCTCTCTTTTTCTAAAGGGTGAATAAGGCTGTTACCTTGAGGAGGCTGAGGAACTCCTGTGAAAGGACTTGTGGGATTGTGGGGAGTTTGCCCTGGCGGATTTCGTGCCATTTGTCACCATTGGTGGGCAGCGCCTCGGCCCCGGATGCGCTGACCACACTCAGAGCCAGAGCAAAGATGTCCGCCTTGGTCAAGTTACTGTAGTCCTGCAGAAGAAAAAGACAATTTTAGAGAAGCCCCGTTGACTTCTGAACTGCTGAAATGTGGAAGACGTGGTTTGGACAAGAAGACGAACCTCTTGGAGGACTTCCATGGTGAGGTACCTGCTGTCACCCTCCTCCACCTGAGGGTTGTTCACCCTGGTCACATGACCCAGATCACCTGGAGGACGAGAATACGAGGCAGGGCTGAGAATAAAGATGGTGAAATGGAAAGACAGAAAACGGGGGAACAGAGAAGTTACTCACCTATTTTGTAGATGACGCTCGAGGTCAAGCCGTCTTCATCTTCACATTCGTCACAGCTGGATACGGATTTGTGGGAAATAAAGATGTTGCCTTAGATGGAAAGAAGAGAGAAGTTAGTCATTGGGCATATCTTACTTCAATCTCTGAATGTTGTTTGCAATTTGTTGTTGTTGTAAGCTAATGAGGTAACAAGGACTAAGGTAGTTCAGCTCAATCGTTTGTTTCTATGTTTGACATTTTTCCGCCCATCAGTTACACCTGTCTTTTACTGATTAAACTTTAAGGCCATACATACACGTTTTATAAAGCAGTCTTGTTGATTCGGACTGTAATGCATTTAAATTTAACTTTAGTGCTCCACTGCCATCAGTACTCACTGGGCTTGATGTCTAGGTGCACCAGGGAGGTCATGTGGATGTACTTCAGGCCTTGGGCAACTTGCAGCAACAGGTCCTTCAGCTCCAGCTCTGACAGGTAACGGAGCTGTCTGTAGTTTTCTGTGACGATGTCTGAGAGCGTACCGCCACTGCAATACTCGTTCTGAATGAGCATGTGGTCATCCTCCGCCCACGCGGAGTAGTACCGCACCACGTGTGGATGCTGGCCCAGGACAGCGTGGGCATACACCTCCCGCAAGGCGTTCTGCCTGTGGAGAGGGAGGCATTGCAATAGTCAACCAAAGACACAATGAAGGCTTATCAGCAAAAACATGTTCCTGGAAACTATGCAAACGTATTGGAATAATATTTGAGTGTAATCGGGGTATTCGGTGTCGGGTATTTTGGTATTATTTTATTTGAGTATGGTGCAGAGTGAGTCTGACTTACTCATCTATTGATCCCGCCAGGGGCTTCTTTGACCTCTTGATGGCATAAATACAGCCATCAATTCTTTTCACACACTTGAAAACAGCACCAAACTCCCCTGAGCCGATCTTCTCCAGCTCTAGGAACTCAGAAACGTATCTGGACATCATGTTGCTCTCCATCATGGTGACTCTCTGTCAGAGGTACACATCAAATTAAGGACACATTTTCAAGTAATGTTTTATTAACACTAGCTTTCCTTGTGACACCATCTTAGCCCTTTTTGCAAAACTGCTGAAACCAGAGTTTGGGGTTTTTGGTGAATAAAATACAAACAGAAGAACTGGGCAAGATGTTTACTGTAGACAATCCTCCCAATAATGCAAATTCGTAATGCAGCTTAGATGTTTTTTGCTGTTTCCGATTTGAGTTAATTAAATCAAAAAAGACAATTTTGATTACCTGACATTTGATTTGATTCACATACACTGATCAGCTTCTGAATAACTTAAGTTCATTTTATCCCATGTCTGCTAATGGTGCCATGTTTTTAATTACATTCATAGGTAAAATTAAGTTTCCAGGGTTAAAAGTGGATTTAAGCGAAACCATTTTCAAAGTACCTTTGACGGAGGCAGAATGTCCTCCTCTCCATCACTTCCCTCCATATCTTCTCCACAGGAGCTGGAAAACAGGCAATAGTGTGACAGTTAGCATTCTGTCCAACAGAGGGCAGCACCTGGAGGGGAGGGGGCTCCTCAAGCACATGGCAGAGGTTCACCAGTAGCCATGAGGTCTTGATTCTCAGCCAAAACCCCCGTCCTCGATCAACGGCTTTAACGAACCTAGTTGTAACAATGGGTTTAATCTGTGAAACACGATACAAGGTGGGGCCCGAGCGGGCGGCTTTGCTGTGTCATTAACTTTTTCTACATCACCGCTGGCACACATGGATAGTTATTATCCACCAACTGAACAGAGAGGGAACGCATTCACAAAAATACCGAGCGTGGCATTTATTTTCCCTGCAGACACAGCTAGAGAGGCGTAAGAAAGGTCAGTTTCAATCAATGGCAATGGATAGAAACAAAAAGGTGAAAAATCACAACTTAAGAACTTACTCATTCCAGTGTGCTCTCTTCCTGTTTCTCTGCTGCGTGGCAGACTGGATGAGTAGAGAGTCGGGAGTGAAAGGGTTAAAGTTGACCCGCGGGGTCTGCTGTCCCCTATCCTCTGACATAGACTTTGCTGAAGGCAGGGCATTCTTGAACAAGGCAACCCTGGAGCGGGACGAGCTTCCCAGACCAGATCTCCTTGCTCTGTTTAATAAACTCTGCAAGAGAAAAATAAAATGGGGAATATACAAATACGAGCTATGCAATTGCAAAAAAAAAAAAAAATCCGACGAATCCTCACAAAAATAAAATTAATAGGAAAAATGTGGAAATGCGCCTAAATGTAGATTGAGATTTAACTTTTAAATTAACAAATGCAGAGAACAATGCAGCGAAGGGTACTGCCAAGGAAAACAACTCCTGACGTGGATCCTCGGTTATGCAATAGTGATCCGCAATTGGGTTACTGGGTCGTCAACTGACACAGCAAAGGTATCTGTTCAACACGTTGGGAACGCCTCTTCGTTTAAAAATCCCTAGGTAATTGGTGCCGCTGTGTATTTTTCAACATTTTTATGGTTAAAGGGCACAAAAAGGAAACTTCCTCGGGCAGAAACGCGGTGAGATTTAATATAAAGCAAAAACTTAAAATGCTGTTGCTCTAGCAAATGCCCTTCCAAACAATGCCATAAAACTCAATGAATTCGGGTTACTTGGTTAAAACTCACCTTTGGTGTGTGAGGCGTGTCAAAAAGTCGGAGTTTTCTGAAGGTTTTGTGGGGGGGTGTAACGGGACAGTCCGGCATCGGTGAGCTGGATCCTTCCCCGTCCTCCTGCGCGGAGGTTCGATCCGGCGAGTCGCCGAATAACAGTGAACTTTTCATCGGCGAAGACGCATCGTTGGAAAAAAGCATGGTGCCCGGGGACTGCGGGTGGGACGGGGAGCCGAAGCCCTCCTCGCCCGACAGGTCCACCTCGTCGTCCTCGCTGAGGCGGCTCAGAGGGTCGCTGCTCATCTCCGATCGCTGAGCAGCGCCGTCGCGTCGGAACGGCACCGGGGAGTCCATCTCGTTGAAGCCGGACTCGCCCCCGGTGCTGCCGTCCTCGCCGTCACTCAGCGAGAAAGAGAGCTTCTGGCAAATCCTGTGCGACTTCGGCGACGGGGATCCGTGTCGACTGAAGCACGACATTTTCGGGATTTAAACCCCGGATCGATTGGGTGGTCCAAAAAAAAAAGACACGCGGTGGAGCCGCGGCGACCGTTGGTGCTTCTTTTTTTTAAACGTCCAGAAAATTCTCGGATCAAGTTCCTTCGCTTGAGGCGGCTTCTTTTACCGTCCAAAACAGACAGAAAAACAAACGGCTCGACGCTGGCTACCAAGTGAACTTGTAAGCTAGCAGTTAACTCGTAAGCTAGGAGGTAACTTGTTTGCTAACTTCTCGCACGCCCATCCGACGCCGAGTCGCGGCCCGGGACGAGTTTCTGTTCGTCGTCGAGACGAAAAGTCGTCTCGGTGAAGCGAGACAATTTCTGAAGTCAAACCCGAGACCGGTTCGGTCGTATCTCTCCGGTAGCGAATTTCGGAACCAGTCGCTGCGACACAAACGGATATTTTCGGCGGAACCGACGCTTCTCGGTGTTTCCTGGAACGTCCCGAACAAACGACGCCAACCTCTTCCTATCACGCGCGTGGCAAGGTACTTCCCGCGACCGTTGGTCACGTGGGCCAGGCGCAGCCAATCAGAGCGCGACTCGGGATTTGAAAGCCGGATTCGGGAGCTCGCGAAGTATCGGGGGCCACTTGGTGACGTCACGACCCCCCTCACTCCGGGAGTCCGGGGGGCGGGGCCACGTCGAGGCCACGCCCCCCTCTTCCTTTCACGCCACAGATTAAATCATTATCAAGTGAAATTAGTGTGTGTGCGTTTATTAGATTAGATTAGATTACATTAGATTAGATTAGATTACATCACATTAAATTAGATTAGATTACATTAGATTTTGAGATTCTAGTCATTACACTTGCACGCTTACGAAATTCAATGTAGCACCCTACCAGGTGTGCAGAAGCAGCAGCAGGTGCAGATATAATAAATACATTGACAGTATGCGCATGGTATGTGATGTCATTTGTGATTTACAGATAGGGTACTATGAACATATTAAACAGATCGATATGTGCATTAAATGTGGTCGACTATGGACAGGAGCTACGGAAATAATTTACAAATGATAGATGCAGATAAATACAGTTGAAATGGATGTTAAATACTACATAAACAAATAAAAAATAGTGGTAGCCACAATATAGAGAGAATGGGTCGATAGAGTAACATCACCATTAATCACTTGCAAACAGTTGTACTAATGTTGATTTTATCTGTACTTCCTGTGAACCCTCTTTGAGTGTCTAGAAAAACGCTCTACAAATAAAATGGATTATCATCTTTATTATTATTAAGCATTGAATATCCCTCCTTGAACGACAAAATATTCCGGCTTGTATTTCCAGTATTTAAAATTCTATATGAACACAAAAGCTAAGTTCTGTGTGTGTGGGGGGGGGGGGGTATGAGGAAGATGGGATTTTTCTCTTGTTAACATAATCCACTTTAGACTAAACTTTTTTTAGTTTTGAATTGCTGTCCATCAATCTTGTTGTGTTCTTGACGCGGACCTTATGACAGCTGATCATTGGGCTGCAGAAAAACAACATCCATCACACAAATATTGACTGGCTCCACGATTAAGTAGTTCCCAGTACTGACTTTTTTATCTTTTCCCAAACCACAGCCACACCCCTGAGTGTTTACATCCGACCGGATTGACTTACACACTCGGGTACAAGGTGGAAAATTAGTTAGTTCTGTGATTATCATGACAGAGAGTGCCAGGGGGGGGTAAATGGAAGGAGGATAAACAAAGGTAGGTCAACACAAGTTCTCCTGCGTGTGTACTCCATGCAGACTCCTGGGAATTTTAATTCCCTCGGAGCCTTGATATCATATTTTGATAGTTTGCTCGAGGGGGAAATTACCACTTTATGTCACCTTTGCCTTACGATGATCTCGTGTTTATTAATGTATCGAGGCAAATTGAAGAACTAAATTATTTCAATGTGACTTATTTGCTGCAGAGAGATGGGGAAAAGTGACACCATCCTCAGGTGGTGAAGTTGAGGTTTAATTTGATCTCTTATAAGTAGGGTGTGTTCCTCACCTTCCTGTAAAGTCTATTGTGGTAAACAGATGAGAGGGAAAATCCAGTGGAGGCATTGTGAGGACAGAGCTTTGGGTGGGGACAACGTGTGAAGGAAGCTCCCATCTAGAAAAAAAAGCTAAGATTAAGAAGCAGTATATATACATGGAATTAGTCACCAAAGTAATTTGCATTTACACGTAAATTTTTTTGTAACTAATTAATATTGATTATAATGATGTTATAAAATGTATTATTCCAATACTTGTGAAATACGTATGAAAAATGTTATACGGATTTCATGGTTTTCAAAATGTGAAAATCAAGGATTTTTTTTTTACATTTAAAACATTACAATTTTGAAGTATTCAGGCTTTCACTCGCGTGCATCTTTATGTTGATAAAGCGCGCAATCTGTGCGAGTGACAAGCGCAGTCGATGCACAAGTTCCTTTTCACACAAGCTCAACGAAATTCACAAGTTGTAATGTTGTCAATCTACTAACCTGCGGAACGATGTATGACCTGCTTGTCGGTTGTCACGATGGCCACCTGAGGGAAACAGGGTACCTGGTTACAGTTGTATTGAAACATAGATATATTGGGTAGAGGGACAGAATTGAGATGAAATTTGTAATTTCGTCGTACATACGTTAATATTTGTGGTCTTCTGTCTGAAGATCTCCTGCTTCTTGGTCTAAGAGACAATTCCAAATGAAATGTTTTTTGTGTTTTGTTTTTTTTGGGCCGCAATGACATCCTGGTACTTTCGGAATCAAATTAATTTAGTTGTTGTTAAAGGTTGTGGTACAGGTATTTATATTTGTTTTGAGGAATCTGGGTTCTTTTGCCCGCACATTGAGGATAAGTCAAGCTAATGTGCGAGTGAATGAAAGAGTCTAATGTGGTTGTCAGTGCCAGAAAAGGCTAGAAAAAAAGGAATTAATCTAAACTTCCTCTTTCTTCTTTTTATTTCTCCAGTCAGAAAAAAAAGTTAAACCAAAAGTAAACCCTTGCAGTTTGGTTCTTTCCAAATGCCTCAATGCTCTCTCACAACTTCAATTTAAAAAATTTAAAAGGCAGTGTTTATCTTGAAATGATGTGTCGATAATGCAGACAGCTATGCATGTACGCCTGCACAGACATTTTTGACGCTTCTGACTCAGTAAAGACGCCCCCTCCATCCTCGTGTTACTAACAATGTAGTTTAACCGGTTAGCTCTGCCTGACGCAGGCCCTCCAACCACCGAGATCAACTTTCGCTTGAATTATTTGGAGAAATGTCTGGACAGAAGTCCTCCTGGCTCTTAGAAGACAATCAGTCTCATGCTATCTTAAGCTATCTTAGTCAAGTCTAATGCAAACTTAATAAATTTGAGATTTAACATTAGCTGAACTTGCTAGCAAGAGGAGCTATGTTAACATTAGCCTGTGACATTAGCATCCCGTAAGCAAAGCTACATTTTTCATAGCACAAGCTGAGAGCGTCTATCCTGGACTCGACGAGAAGAATATCAATGGGAAAAGAATGACTCAAGGAATAATGTGAAATCAAAAAGGGATTTGATCTTACACAAGAGACGAAAGAGCTCAGAGGTTCAGACAATGATGTCTGAGCTTTAGCCATCGCTAGCCAGTAGCATGAATGGCTCCAGAGGGATTTTAAGATTTTCTTTATCTCTTTCCAAAGATTAAATTCATATCGGGGACAAATTGCCAAAGAAAAGAACAATGGATGAGGAGGACTTCCGTAGAATACTGTCATTTATCAGTGCTGCGCTGACCTGTGAAGGCTAACACGATTAAAGATTTTTAACCTTTGCTAACTTCTCCCTGGTCTCAAAAAGCAGGTACTTCATTGATCTCAGAAATTTAAGGATGGCAGCAGGAAAACAAGTAACGAAGGCAGAGTGATTTGTAAATTGCTGATAAGCAGTGGGATCAAGACAGAAAGTTATGAAATTATTGTAAAGACATAGTCGTGGTTATAAGGACTTAAAGGATTGATAGCGTTTACTGCCAGCTACATGGTCTTGAAATGTGTTTCCCTGTACAATGATATTCTTACTTTGCTGTCAACAGTGAAACCAGATCGTTTTAGAAAAAGGTAGGCTAGTCGTGACAGAAAAAATAAGCAATTTTGCATGTGCAAATTCCTGAGTCTTTCCTTTTGGCAGTGACGCAGTGGCAGTCACAACAATGACCGAGCCAGCCATCTTAATAATCCTATTAAGTCTCTTGGTGTTGCTGACAGTGGCTACAGCGGACTCGTGGTACATCAACAACTTGTTTCACACATGGAAGGATCTCAGCTTCCTCAGGAAATAAGAATCTGCTCATCTCCGTCTCGTGTGCGGTGCGTAATTTCCAGTCCAGTCTGCTGTTGATCACAACGCGCAGGCACTCTGTAGTCCTCCACCACCGTCCTCTTCCCCCTGAGATCAGTCGACGTCTCTCTGGCCTGTCTGACGTTCAGCCTCAGGGGGTTTTTGGTCCCTTCCACAAAAATTGCTCACAAGTGTCCTGTACCTCATTTCACCCTCTTCTCCCCCCATCAGAAGTTTTGCTGTTGGACTGAATTGCAGTTGCACTGCAAGTCAGTAGTGTAGCAGCAGGTTTTCATTTTTTAAAATTTGGTTGGCCACCTGTCGCTCCCAAAGTGTTCCATTAAGATAACATAAAATCAAACTTTGTTGGGCCTGATTTTAAATTTTTCCTCCACAAACTAAAAAAAAAAATAAATAAAATAATAGTCAGCTGTCACATTTTCCTGTAAAATCCCCAAGTCTGTTACACTGACAGCCACTGACTGGACTGGAGTTTGTGTTTGGAAACCCTGATCAAGTAGCTGAGTGTTTTTCTACGTTTGTTCTTCTCCAGCAGTGCGTTCAGATCGGAAGAGCG
>CAAKHD010003505.1:122657-152640 GCA_901007705.1 Fistularia tabacaria | reverse complement strand
TGCTCTTCCGATCTTCAGCTGTCACATTTTCCTGTAAAATCCCCAAGTCTGTTACACTGACAGCCACTGACTGGACTGGAGTTTGTGTTTGGAAACCCTGATCAAGTAGCTGAGTGTTTTTCTACGTTTGTTCTTCTCCAGCAGTGCGTTCTTCAGCCTCTCAGCATGGATTTCGACCCTCCGCTGGTCGGTGCTCGTCAGGAACACCAAATCTTTGGCGGTGTGACCGGCTGAGGGACGTTTTTTTTTTTTTTTCCGGTTCTCGTGAATCATCAGGTGAAATACAGAACATTCAGGTGAGTCGGGGAGAATCTGTAAATATATTTCCAAACCAGGATGTGAGAATCAAGACCACTCACACTCAAATTCGGATTTTCAAAATTTATATTTTGATCCGGAAACCAAAAAATTGAATGAAACAAAATTCAGCAAATATAAACATCTACAACATGTCTACTTGTGCCAAACAAGACTTAGCAGCTATCAGTTAGTAAAATGTTGTTACTGAATCAGGGAAAGATTTCATCCACCCATTCCATCGAGACACAAACTTGTGACAAGTCTTTTTTTTCTGTTTCCTGACCGTCTCACAAACTCGCTGTTAGTTTATTCTTGACTTTCCCTGATTTTTACAACTATTTGCTCAGAAAATGAGCAAAAGCCAGGAAAAAAAAACATTCAAGATTTGCCATGCTCTTTCTTTCTGCATCTCAAGAGGGAAATAATTCAGGTTGCTACCTTGAGAAGGCTGAGACAGTCTTTTTAGGAAGGGATGCAGGGAGCTTGCCATGGCAAATGAACAAATGTGATGGAAAATTATTTAAACCACAAAACATCTGAAAAGCCCGTCCGACCACTTGACCAGTCCCCGGATTGACTTTTTGACCTGTCGCCAAACGTCCTAGTTGTCTCGACGCGCATCTACCGCAAAGACTACATCGGCCGAATAACTAGCCAATCCAAAAGAAACAACTGTTCAGTGCTTGCTTCCCAAAGTGTTTGCATTTTTAAGAATCTACCTAAACAACCGGAAAAATGATCCAAAGTCTGTACAGACTCAGTCAGACGTGTCCTTCTGCTGCAGAATAAACAGCCTGGTAAATGGGACACTTCTGTAGCGGTGATCTATTATTTCATTGCCTTGTCCACAAGTAACCATGGAGATTGTCCTGACAGATGTCGGGACCCTGTCGCTGGGCAGGACCTTCTCCCTCTGCGGCTGCTCTGGCCTGCAGAAACCTTTTCAGCTCCCTGACCAGAAACGACAACCGGAGTGTCAGCGTCTCTCAAACAAGTCACATTTTCCACATCAAATCAAGAACAATCTCTCCCAGTCCTATCAGTTCCTGCACAGTGACGTTTCTACTCAATTGAATCATTTCTCTATTCTTATACCTACCGCAGAACCCTCGGAGTAGAAGTTGTTTGTTAATTTCAAATGTTCTGACTTGTAGAAAATCTTTCAGTATAACCAGGAAATGCTTGCCAACTTTGTTGACAATCTTTGGTTATTTTCAGGTAATTCTTGACACTTTCCAGGTATTTTATGAGTCACTGCTAGTTTCCCTTTTCAACTTAATCTGCAGACCTCAGAATATTGATTCTGATGACAATGTTACTTTACGTTTTTGGCTTCACACAAAATCTGATCACACATTTACCCAGAGACATGGAGTGTCCATGTTAGACCAACAGTCAGTAACAGGCCAGTCATTTCCTGGACTGGAGTTTAATGTTTGGAGACTCTGATGGAGTCGATGAGTTTGTTGTAATTCGTACTTTTGCAGCAGTGCGTTCTTCAGCCTCTCAGCGTTGAGCTCAGCCCTCAGCTGGTCGGCGCTCATTCTGGCCGCCGTCAGGAGCACCGGATGTTTGACGATGCGACAGGCCGACGGACGTTTTTTCGGGTCCGGGTGAATCATCCGCTGAAATGAACAACATTCAGGTAAGTCGGGGGAGAATCCGTAAATGTATTCCCAAACCTGAATGTGAGAATCAAGAACACTTGCACTTAATTGGGATTTTCAAAATTAATATTTAGATCTGGGAAAAACCTGAACCAAAATCCTCTTTCTGTTATGTCATCAGAAAATATGAACGTCTACGAAGTGTCTATTTGTGCCCAACTTGACTTAACATTTACAGATCGTCTTGAGTTGAAATGCTGTTAATTAAATTAAGGAAGAGATTAAATGTTTTCCAAATGACAGTTTGAATTCCTCCGTTCCACCAAGACATAATCTAATGAGGAGATGATGCCTTTTCTGTAACTTTTTTTTCAAAACCACTTAATTTTCTCTCAACTTTTCCCAGAGTTTTAAAAATAACTTATCTGCTGAAGAAACAAGCCGAAGACAAAAAAGACTCTCTTTCTGCATCTGAAGAGTGAAATTGGACATTTTCCCGGCTGCTACCTCGAGGAGTTTGAGGAAGTGTCGTGGGAGAACTTGTGGGATTGTGGGGAGTTTGCCCTGGCGGATTTTGTGCCATTTGTCACCATTGCTGGGCGGCGCCTCGGCCCCAGACGCGCTGACCACACTCAGAGCCAGAGCAAAGATGTCCGCCTTGGTCAAGTTACTGTAGTCCTGCAGAAGACGAGGACGATTTTAGAGAGGCCCCGTTGACTTCTGACCTGCTGAAATGTGGAAGACGTGGTTTGGACAAGAAGACGAACCTCTTGGAGGACTTCCATGGCGAGGTACCTGCTGTCACCCTCCTCCACCTGAGGGTTGTTCATCCCAGTCACATGACCCAGATCACCTGGAGGTCGAGAATACGAGGCAGGGCCATTGATGGAGATGCTGAAACGGAGAGGGAGAAACCAGGAGGGAACAGAGAAGGTATTCACCTATTTTGTAGATGACGTTCAAGCTCAAGTCGTCTCCATCTTCACATTCGTCATGGCTGGATACGGATTTGTGGGAAACAAAGATGTTGCCTTAGATGAAAAGAAGAGAGAAGTTAGTCATTGGGCATATCTTACTTCAATCTCTGAATGTTGTTTGCAATTTGTTGCTGTTGTAAGTTAATGAGGTCCCATCTCTTAGCGTTCAAGCTCAGAATGTTGTAAGGTTTTTAGCAGTTAATGCTTCACCAATAAATCTAACGGTTATCATGCGGTTTGTAAAATAAGGGCTTGAAGTCTTCGGTGCAGGTTTGAGTTTTATCTTTTAGTATATCTCTGAATATAGTGTTTAGTATATCTTTCACTATGTCTTATTTCAAGGACTTTTCCAAGGCTCTCAGTCCACGACTTCGACATTTTTCGCAACTTGTTTTACTTATAATCTGAAAATTGTAAAACTGTTGACAAAGCTTTAAGGCAGTATACACTTGTTTTAAAAAGGAGGATCTTGCTGATTCTGAGTACAAAACTTGTACTGGTGCTCCAGTAAACGTCAAGGCAATACATACGCATTTTTATAAAGCAGTCTTGTTGATTTGGACTGTAATGCATTTAAATTTAACTTTAGTGCTCCACTGCCATCAGTACTCACTGGGCTTGATGTCTAGGTGCACCAGGGAGGTCATGTGGATGTACTTCAGGCCTTGGGCAACTTGCAGCAACAGGTCCTTCAGCTCCAGCTCTGACAGGTAATTGAGCTGTCGGTAGTTTTCTGTGATGATGTCTGCCAGCGTACCGCCGTTGCAGTACTCGCTTTGGATGAGCATGTGGCGGTCCTCCGCCCACGCGGAGTAGTACCGCACCACGTGTGGATGCTGGCCCAGGACAGCGTGGGCATACACCTCCCGCAAGGCGTTCTGCCTGTAGAGAGGGAGGTATTTGAATAATCAACGGAAAATAAAACGAATCATAATCTGCCTGCTCCTGGAAGATATGCAGACATACTGGAATACCATTTGAACATAATCAGAGCATTTCAGTGTCAGTGACTGATAGTGTAATTTCCTTGAACGTAGTCTAGTACGAGGCTTGACTTACTCATCTGTTGATCCCGCCAAGGGCTTCTTTGACCTTTTGACAGCGTAGATGCAGCCATCAAGTCTTTTCACACACTTGAAAACGGCACCAAACTCCCCTGAGCCGATCATATCAAGCTCCAGGAACTCAGAGAAATATCTGGACATCATGTGGGTCTCCATCATGGTGACTCTCTGCAAGAGGTACACATCAAATTTAAGTCGCACATTTTCAAGGGAGGTTTTATTAAAACTAGGTTTCCTTGTGACACCATCTTATTCGCAAAATTGCTAAAGCCAAAACAGACAAGTTTGGTTTTTTTTGTGAATAAGATACAGACTACTGAAGAATAGGCAGGATGTATTGATGACAATTTTACCAATAATGGAAATGCATAATGCAGCTTGGAAGCATTTTGCTGTATACATCATAGCATTGAATTTCTGATCTTTTAAAATATAAATATTAGAAAAATTGGCTCCTTTTAACTTCATGGAATTTTTGCTCCATCATGTCTGCTGATACAGCCATTTTTAATTTTATGAAATTGCTCATTTAAAATGTCTTAAATCTCATCATCTTCTAACTACCTTTGACGGAGGCAGAATGTCCTCTTCGCCATCAACTCCCTCCATATCTTCTCCACAGGAGCTGGAAAACAGGCAACAGTGTGACAGTTAGCATTCTGTCCAACAGGGGGCAGCACCTGGAGGGGAGGGGGCTCCTCAAGCACATGGCAGAGGTTCACCAGTAGCCATGAGGTCTTGGTTCTCAGCCAAAACCCCGTCCTCGATCAACGGCTTTAACGAATCTAGTTGTAACAATAGGTTTAATCTGTGAAACACGATACGAGGTGGGGCCCGAGCGGGCGGCTCTGCTGTGTCATTAACTTTTTCTACATCACCGCTGGCACACATGGATAGCTTTTATTAGAGCTGGCACTCGATTGAAAAATAAACCCAATTAATTAGAAGTGTTGTACTTAATCAAAATTAATTGCATGGCAATATCAGACACGAGAAAAAAGTTAGTTTCGTTTATTTGATCAATGAACCACTATACATGCGCTTCAGCTTCAATTGATCCGTCACTGGTCCTTTTCCCTGAGGTGGACTTGGACCGGGGATAATCTGCTCACTAAGATTAGCAGTGCTGTTATTTTCCGCAGCATAGTTAACATAAACAACCTGGGTCCGAGAACAAAGCTGTTATGTTCATATAAATATTGGTTACGGATATACTTTTATGTTAAGTGCATGATACTTTTGAGGTATCCCTAAGTGACTGACTGATACAGCAAACTAGCGTGGTAGTGCTTCAACACACTAAAAATCCAGTAAAAAAAATTGTTAAAGGAAGAGAAAAGAGACTGCATTTAAAACTTGTTGTGGCTGCTGCTATTGGAGGTGCAATACTGCCTGGCTACTCGGATTGAAAACGACAGGAAAGTGGCAGTTTTGCGAAGTGGAATGGGTGCTAAGACTTACAGCTTGCTTAGAAGTTCAACAGCACCACAAACGCCAGCACAGAAATCTTAGGAGAACATAATTGTACTGCTACAGACTCACTTAATGCCAAATCTCTTGTCATAGTGGAGAGGTTTAGATTTCATAACCAAAATCAGCAAAAGACCAAGTCAATATCAAACCATATGGTAGAGCTCAGGAAACTAGCAGAACATTGCCGGCTTGGTGCGTTTTTTGTCTGATGGACGCAGAGAAAAGCTCATGTGTGGCACCCGTAAAGAAAGCACACAAAGACGACTCCTGACCAGAAAAGACTTGACGTTAGCAAGGGCGGTAGAAGTTGCTGTAGCAATGGAAACCGTATCGAGGGATGCCGTGCTGTTGCAAAAGAAAGTTTAAAATCAGTGCACTGTGAATAAATTGACTGTTAATCGCCCCGTGAAAGGAGGTGCATCTTTTCAATGTGACAACTCTGTTGCACATCAAACTGCACTCAATGACAGTGAGACAAATAATATGGGTGCAATAAGTCTATGTGGTGATTCCGAAAGTTACTGTCAATCCAGTTTTATTGCAACCCAGTACCCATTCCAACACAAAGAAGACATTTTTTTGCAGATTGACTTTGCCCAAGCGTAACTGCAAATGGATGAAACATTGAGGAAGCAACTCACTGATCAATGCACACAATGACCTTTTTCGGTTCAATGGACTAGTGTCTATTATTGCGCCTGTCCCTGGAGCGCAGCAACTCAATGGATCAGGTCCTACAGGAGATTGCTGGCACGCAGTGTTACTTACATGTAATAATTGTGGCAGGCCAGGATGATGATGTCAATGTGTATTCAAAGTGTCCGGAAGTTTTCATTTTGAAAAATGCCACATGCACAAAAAGAGTTGGCAGTGATTTGCGACACTCTTCGCAAAAGCAGGGTTGACAATGGTAGTCAATTTACATGGGAAACATTCCAATCAATTGGTCCAGGGAAAATTGAATCAAGCATGCAACTGCTGTACCTGACCATTCTGCAAAAGGCGAGCGGACAGACAGAAAAGATGGCTAAGTTCCTACATTTGGGTACAGAAATATTGAGCATGCTATAACTGACCAAGCTCCCGCTTTACTGTTCATGAGAAGGTGGCTGAGGTCACGCCAAGATGTGATGAAACCAGTCCTTCTCAGAGATGTGACACAGAAACAGTCCATCTCCATCGGCCCATGTCATACTAGAAATATAATTGGCCGAAAAGTTTTGGCAAGGGATTACCGACGGTCAAAACAGAAATGGCTGCGTGGGGAGCATTCACAGTGAAGATTGGACTTGATGCCATCTGGCAACGTCATGTCCATCAACTGTGAGATGCAACAACTCATAATATGACATGGGATGACACTCCTGTTCATGAAGACTTGGATGAATTCCTGTTGCCAGCTTCAGACTCCTCCTGATGAAGACATCCCCAAACCTGTTAGAGTGGATGTCCCTGAGGTTGTTGTTCAGGAGTCTGAGCCTCCAGAGGAGGGGAGGCCAACCATTCAGAGATATAGAGCCACATTTTTACTTTGTTACTACAAAGAGCCACATCATACACATGAGCATGTATGAACTGCCCCATCCATTCCTCTCTCTCTCATACACACAGACCTCTCCTCACCCAGATGTACTCTTTAAGTATCACACATCAATATGATAACACGTTTATTAAGACCACAGGCCAGTCATTTAAACACTCAATATCGTGTGCACTATCTCACAAACACAATCTCTCAATTCAACCAAGTCTACAAATGAAAAACATAGTAGTTCCCAATGACTTTTTTGGGGGTTCAAAACGGATTCTGTCCCATCTATTGAAAAATCTAAAAAAATTAAACTGCTTTTTAAAAATTGTTTATTGAAATATATTTGCTTTTTTTTCCAGATTTGAAATGTCTTCCAAAACATTTTCTAAACTTTCCCTTTCCAGATGCCGACTTTGTTAAACCTTCCACATCTCTGCACAACTCAATTTTTGTTCTTTCGGTGAACTATTTTCATGTCTTTTATGAAATTGTACAACATTGTTTTTACCAAAAATTACAAATTTAATTTAAAAAAAATGAGCAAAAAGGTTCTGAAAACATTGGTTGAAAATATTTAACTCCTATTGAAGTAGGCATCAAGGCTGCAAAGGAGATATTAAGTTCGCAATACTATATATATATATATATATATATAGTATTGCGAACTTAAGTTCTCTTAATATATCTGTATATATACATATACATATATATATATATATATATATATATATATATATATATATATATACGAATAGGTTATGGGAACTACTTTTATGTTTAGCGCGCAATCGCTTTGAGGTATCCTGAGTGGCGGAGTGATATAGCAAACGAGCGCGGTAGTGCATCGGCACAGTGAGCAAAGCCAAGTTACGTCTCTACGTAGAATTCCACAAAGGCATCGTTTACTTTACTTCGGTGTTCGTGTGATGGTTGTTGTTTAAGAGCAGAAATACAATAAAAACTAACGCAACCTTCCTGCATGCTAGCGCACAGCTAACATCGCCGCACGGCATGCTAGCACAAAGCTAACATTCCAGACCTGCAGGCTAGCTCCAACATAAATAGCGTTTAGATGCTAACAGAGGTAGGAAATGCTCCTGTGATAAACTAACTCCTTCTCGCATAACGTGCAAAGAATTGAGTTTCTATGTAACCGTCCACCTGGAAGTTTTGTAAATGTATTTTTCTTTTCGAATACAGTCGTCCCTCCTGCCGCGTCCATCGCGTGCGTTGGTGAAATTCGTCCCCCGTGGAACAGGAACCCTGGGCAGCGTCGGCTCAAATTAAAGCGCCATTAAAATGCGTTAATTTGAGTTAATCGAACCAAAGGGAAGGCATTAACAAAAATGAGAACTTACTCATTCCAGTTTGCTCTCTTCCTGTCAGTACTCAGCAGCGAAGCAGAACGGGCAAGGCGGGATTCGGGGGTGAAGGGGTTGAAGTTCACCGGCGGGGTCTGCAGTCCCTCCTCCTCTGCACCGAATTTCGTTGAAGACCGGGCATTCTTGAACAAGGCCACCCTGGAGCGGGACCAACTCTCCGGACCAGATCCCGTCGCTCCCTGCAACGAACTCTGCAGGTGCACATCGTGTTACATACACGAGCGTGAGATTTGCATTTAAAAAAAATAAAATAAAATAAAAATCCGCACGTTAACTTGGTCTTCAACTGAGGCGGATTTAAGGCGGAAATTTATCAGTTGGAAACAGTTGGCGCTTAAAAATCTCGGTGTAAAAAAACACAAAAACCTCACCTTTGGTGATTGGGGTGAGTTAAATAGCCGGAGGTTTCCCAGGGTTTGGTGCGGAGGTGTAACGGGACAGTCCGGCCCCGGGAGGCTAGCACCCCCTGCGGTCTCCTGGGTGGAGGTTCGCTCCGGCGAATCCCCGAAAAACAGTGAGCATTTCATCGGCGAGGACACGGCGAGAACGATTTCAAGCAGCGAAGTCGAGTATCGTTCTTCGAAACCACTTTTAACGGTTTTTCGGCGCAAACGGTAGCCCGTGTTTACCTGAACGCTGCACGGAAGAATACACCTTCTGTCAAGTGCGCGCGCAACGATCCTGCCACGACCATTGGTCAGATCGGGCCGCAGCAGCCAATCAGAGCGCGGCTTGAAAGAGGGGGGGGTCTGTGACGTCACGGCTTTAGCAGTAAAGTTACCTCTTTACAGATTAAAGTTTTTCATCATGATGAGGTAAAATGTGAGTGTGTGTGTGTGTGTGTGTTGGGAGTGAAACACCAGCTTTCAATCAAACACACACACCATCCTTTGTTGAAATATATCGGTTCACATTTCGATTTGTTGAGTGAAACCCAAGACAGTCGAAAAAGCTCAAGCAATATTCTGTTTTATTAGAAATAGCATTAGCTGTACACTGCGCCGTGCTGCATATTCATTAGAAAGCATCTTTTTTCCCTCCTCGAAGGACAAAATAGTCCGGTTCATATTTCCAGTTATCAAAATTCTATGTACACATAAAAGCTGAGTTCTCTGTGGGGAAGGAAAGAAAAACTTTGGAGGAAGACTTGGGATTTTTTTCTCTTTTTCTCTCTCTCTTGTTGACATAATCCAATTTAGACAGTTTGGATCCTAAATTGTCCATGAGACCCATCAATCATCCAGGCCTGGTGATTCTCCTTGCTGTATTCTTGATGCTATTCTTATGGCTTCCTCCAGTGACGGCTGATCGCTGAGCTGCAGATTGAGAGAAAAACAATTTCCGTCAAACAAATATTGACTGGCTACACTGTTAAGTAGTTCCAACAACTGAGTACAACTTCATCTCTGAATATTTAAATCCTATTGGATTTACTTAAACTATATAAGGGTTAAAAGGTGGAAAACTAGGTACTTCTGTGATTTACGTTAGAGAGGGTGCAGGGTAAACCAAGATAGATCATCACAAATAAAGCCTTTCATGGGATTTTAACCCCCCCAGGAAGTCTTAATATTCTGATAGTCTAATCATTTGTTCCACATGATGATTAAATTAAAATCAGAATAAAATCACTAAATTGTCATTTCAATATTGTTTATTTGTTACTTTAATTTTTTATTGGAGAGAAAGGGGACGATTTGGTAGTCAGAGCTCAGGATGTCGTCGGACACCATCCTATGTGGTGAATGCGAAGTTTATTTTGATCCCTTATCAGTAGGGTGTGTTCCCCACCTTCACATGATGCCAGCTAAATGGTTTCAAGTGATTTTGCGAGAAATTTATACTAAAGCTATTTCTAAAATTAATTCCAAAAGTTATTTGCATTTATAAAAAATAAAAAAAAACAGAGGTAGGAAAATTTATTATTTCAATACAGATATTGCAGGCATTTAGGGAAAAAATATCCTGCTTTTGAAGATTTGTAAATAACATATTGTCAAAGATTTTATACTACCAAAAAAAAAAAAACAACAACAACAAATTACTCGTGACATGATGTAGTATTTGAGAAAAATGTACTCGATTTCCATAAAAAACATCGAAGCCCGCCCGCCCAGAATGCGATGTCCATACGGGGATGCAAGTCAAAGGTTATTCATACAAGCTCAAAAAAAACAAATTCAAATTGTGGCGCAAGCGGTCAGTCTACTTAGCGCCATGTTGTCAATCTACTAACCTGCACAGCAATGTGAGTGCCGTTGGACGTGGCCAGTAATGTGACAGGGTGAACATCATCCTGCTCCTGACTGTAGCCGGCTTCCTCTACGGTTTGGAATGAGGCCATGTCGGGTGTCATGATGGCCACCTGAGGGAGACAAGGGATCGGGTTACACTCCTTTTGAACACGTTTCACAGAGTGATCTGACCACAGGATTTATTGGGATTGTTATTAGTATAATAAACCAACAATCCCAACAATTATTGTAATAGTTATCATTACATGATTCCAATGCAATGCTGATAACTAAAGAAAAAGAGGAAGGAGGATCAAAAAATCTTGGGAAATTTGCTTTGCGTGACAAGGAAATAGACCTGTCCTTCATTATTCCTTCTCATTCAGTCACACTTTCTCTGCCCACTGACAGAGTTGAGTTATTTGCTGCATATATTGCTTTTTCATGCTCCTCAAGTTAAATCTCATATTCCCATTATTTTATTGAATAAAACTGTAAGGTCAGTGTTTTAATTGAAGAAGTGCACTGAGCTACATGCTCCGCAGCAAAGACTAATATGATGGATGATATGGTTCATTTTCATATAATTCTACAGGTCTAAATGAGCGCATAGATTGCAGAGGTTAAGGTATTTGGAGCTGATGTAGTTGTCTTGACAGACGCTTCTGATCTGACAACAGAGGAAGCACGTTCCAGGTGCCGCAAGTTCAAAGAGGAACTAAGCAGTTCCCTGCTGTCTCACAACTTGTGAAAAAAGTAACAGAGTTAAAATTCGAGTGGATGTTGAAAGGGGTTGCAGACGAACTTGTAAAGTTCGAGATTCACCTCCTGAACAGTGGGTGGCACTAAGTAGTCATTGCTGCCCAACTCATTCTTTAAATCCAGAGGTCCTTAATGCACATTTCACCCCCTCAACTCTCTCGACATGCTAATATAATCTTAACTGTCCATCTCAGTCTGCCACCCACAGCCTCCGTGGATGTTTGAAATGTGTCACCGAGCTTCAATGCAGCATTTGTAAAAAGAATTGATAGTTGACATTCACCTGACACTTTGTGTTTCGTCCCTCTACATCTCTGCTCTGGACCGAGTGCGACTATATTGCCCTACTGCTGCTGCCACTTAAAATGCACCTCCATCCACACTGTGACTACACTGATTTTAACTGCCCCGCTTTTGCCAATTTATCTGCTAATTTATTAAAAATGTTCCCAGAAATGTGTTAGAAAAATGACTGCAGAACTCTGGAGCTGGAGTTTGACAAAGCCTCACAGAGCAGACGGTTAAGCCTAATGCGAGGCTTAAACTACCATTTTCACAGCTGCAGACTATAAAGCAAAAGTTGGAAGGAAGTTTTAGGAGTTTTAACGGAGCTTTTCTGGAGTCGCAGTGTGCTCTCGTCATCTCGGTCGTTAAGTAAAAGATTGGAATATGAGCAGTTTAAGATCGGTCTTTTCCTAGTCTTGGGCTTACGACGATATCAAACGTGTTTGATATTATCGCGGCAGAGATGGTATTTGTCGGCGGTATGGATGAATGGGAACAGCCAAGGACGTCCCGATGACAAAGAGGAGCGGATGGCGGAGCTGTGGGCAGAACAGCCCAGCTTGGACGACGTAAACTCTCTGACAGATCACGAGTGAGCGGAGAAGGAAAAGCGATGGACCGAAATAGCAGAGGCTCTGCTATTACCCAGTGGAAACATTGCATGGTGGGAAAAAAAATAATTGCTGAAAGCTTTTCCAAATCTTTTCAAAGTCTTCTAATGTATGGGTAGCTTTCAATGAACCAGTCTTAACGGTTATATGTGCTGACAGAGAATCCTTGCAGATAATAACAGGCTCCATCCTGTTCCATTGATTATGAAGGTATTGTTTTAGTGCGCTGTATCTTCCGGTCTCCTCAGTGAAGCACTTTATAGAAGACCCTCAAAGACTGATTTTACTTCAGCCTCCGAGAAAAATTGTTTACCTGTTCATCTGAGCCGTCAGTTGTTACCATGGTGACTGAGTGGGCCCCCTGCGCCGCCAGTTCATGGGCTGGGATGGTTATGGTCGTGCCTTCTTGAGTTACCATGGTGATCGTGCCACCCATAGCTTGCAAGTCTGCTTCGGAGATACTGACCTGATGTGAGAACAACATTGAGATTTCTGTAACAATGCGCTTTTTGTTTTCTGGACGAACAGAGCTGAAAAGCCTGGCTTGTATCAAGCAGAGCTGTCGATCTGGAGCCAAGGCCTCGCTCATGAAGTCCTTTTTTTATGCGTGTTAAGAGGATGCACACTACTTTCTGAGAAATGTTGGTCACTTTTTTAAAAACAAAAAACTCCATCTGACCTGCGTGTATGATTATTTACGTGACGGCGGAAGCGCCGATGAAGTAGTGAGCTGAAGTCACATCACATAGCATCTGTATGACCTTAAAAAACAGACTAAAACAATTAAATCACCTGATTCTGTGATACTGGATTTTTCCCTAAATCCGAAGGAAGCAGTGAAAATGAGGGTGTTTTTTTTTTTTTTTAGCAAAAAGTTATCCACAAACATAAAATGTTAGTTTGTGGCCGGTTGTGTTCATATCCCCACTTTTAAAGTCCTGCTTTGTGCACCGACAGACAATCTGCAGCTTTGCGCTCTGTCAGGTCCTTATCTTTCGCCGCTGGCGCAGGGATTACGCACAAAGGCAACACCAGACAAGAAGTTTAGCTGGAGCGCACGTTGAAACGCCTCAGCTGATGCCAAACCGTGACACACTGAAACGGGAATAACTGCTTGACAGGGAAAAATTTCTCCACACCAGTATGTGACAGGACAGCGCGAATAAAAAGAAAAGAACTTGATTCTGGTTGCTTCATGACAAGACTGCTGGGTTCTCTCACATACTCTACAGCAAAGCTTGCCTGATTTGAAGAAGGCAAAATGTATTGGTATTGTTTGCAATGATCAGACACTCAGTGAAAAACAGCCATGAAGAAAATACAACCAGGATGTTTATCAGAGCTGATGGATACGGATGGTGTTTGTTGACATACACTGTAATGAGAATATCAGTTTCTATGCGTACTGTTTGCCATCTCTGTCGCCTAATTACCTGCTGTTGTGTTCCATCCTCCTGCGTTACCAAGGCAACGTGCTGCTGGCCGACTACATCTCCACTCTCCACTGGAACCTGCTCCGAGCCGGAGTCCTCCGTGTCTACAGCTACAGCGGAGTAGCTCACATTTGGGTCATCGATGGCATCTGGAGCGCAGAGGAGGATTTCAAACATGGATTTTCCCCTGTTGAAATTTTTTAAATTCTTCAATAATTATCTTCTTCTCTCTTCAAGCAAGCGGGCCTCACTTGATTGAGTTTATATTTTTAAGCCCCTCGATATAGATTTTACATATATATTCTTTCATGCTCTAGCAACAGTTTTCTGTGTGTGAACAGACCGACATCTTCTCAACATTTCCACGGACCTGCGGGCGGTTCAAAGTAGGCCTCCTGCTCCTCCTCGATGGGCTCCGTGTCATTGTGCGCCGTTCGCTTGTGCATGGCTAGTGTGGAAATCTGCTTGTAGGTTTTCCCACAGTGGTTGCAGTTGTAAGGTTTGCAGGGTGTGTGAACCACATGGTGTTTGTAAAGGCTGGAGTATTCTGTGAAGCGCTTTTCACAGCCGGGCACGGTGCACACATATGGTTTCTCTCCTGGAGAAATGACCAATTTACTGTCAGTATCGATGTACCGTTAGTTGGCACGTGGCTCAAAGACGAGTGGATGTAAAGACATTTAAAAAGTGCTCACCTGTATGAATCCTCATGTGGTTCTTGTAGTTGGTGGCACTAGCAAATGACCTCCCACAGCTGGGCTCGGAGCAGTAGTACGGCCGCTCTCCAGTGTGTGTCCGAATATGAACTTTCCGGATGTTAGAAGTGGTAAACGACCTGCCGCAGCCTTCGACCGGGCATTTAAAAGGCTTCTCTCCTGTTATACAAGTCATGGGGCGCAAAACAAAGAAACGAAAAGTCTGCATTTAACGAGGCCTTCGTTCATTTCGACGATATAGAGGATTCAACAGCTTTCTTGGAGAAAAAAAAAAACCTAAATTAGACATGGCTAGAAATGGATCTGAAAATACGTAGATGGAAAATCACGCAGTTTCAAAGTTGCGTGAAATTTAGTGTGAAAAATTCAAAGCTTAATACATTATTACAAAATACATGTGAAGCAGTACGTGTGCACAGCGAAGACCAGAAACTCGAGTTCCTTGTGACAACCATGTTTCTCAGGAACTCCTGCAGCACTTTGGTTGCTAAGCGAGTCAACTAATGAATTTTCCAGCATCCGATAAAAGAAAAACACGGTGAAATTTATCGAGCCAATCACAGCACTGTTCGCGATCTGTGTTGTTTTAAAAAGGGGGGAAAAAAAAAAGTCCAAAATAACTGGTTTCTTTGCTCAAAGTTCATTGTGTCTACATGAAACAAAGGGCCTTAAGCAAAATCAGCGGTCTGTATATCAGCCATGAAAATGTCCCACGTTTGACACAACATACTCCCTGGGTGTTTTCCATTACCTGTATGTGTCCTTGTGTGCTTTTGAAGATCGCCGGAGGTTTTGAAGGACTTGCAGCAGTTTAACTCCTGACATCTATATGGCTTCTCTCCGGTGTGTGTGCGTGAATGACTTTTAAGTCCATACCCTAACGTCATCAGTGAAGGGAGGACAAAAAAAGAAAAGAAATTCATTTATTTACATTGAGCTAAGCTGGGCGTGATTTCCTTAGTGTGACAAATATTGATATTTATATTGATTGTTCTCACCATTAATAAGTGTTGGAAAAATATATGATTATGTTATACCTGACAATAAGTCCCATCATAATGAAAATTAATCTTCTTTTGTATAAAATGGAGTAAAACCACAACGTTACACAAAACAAATAGCTTTAAATTATAAAATGTAATTTTATTGGACTGCTGATATCACTGTACCAATGCCAATACATTTTGTGGGGCAAGGTTTTGAATTTATATATTTCATTATTATTCAATCTATTCGTTAAGCAGTGGTTTCATAAAGTCAGCATTGAGTGGTTTTACAATAGAGAATTAGTGCCCCAAAGCCATACTTATCTGATTTAATATTATCGCTCTTACAAATAAAATACTGATCCCAGTAGTAATGTCGGCAAACATAAAGAGAGATTTAGTCATGCCATACAGAAAATTAATCATTTTAGTGGATTAAATTCTGATCTAAACAATGTGATGTCAACAGCGTTGACACAAATCACTTGGATTATACAACGTCGGAATTTGAGGTGAACACTAATGAAACCGCCCCAAGTTCAGAGTCAAACACACAGCGACGGGTTTTCACCTGTTGCAAATTTCTTCCCACAGCCTGGGTATTCACAGACGTAGGGTTTGTCTCCGGTGTGGGAGCGCTCGTGTACCTGTAGCAACATCAAACCCCAAAAAAAAAAAGGTGTGGGGGGGGGGCAAATCAGCAGCAGACAATACTGTGACATTTACGCCTGGTTTCCACTGGATCCTGCTGAGCCGTGGTATTATTCCTTCTTCGGTGCGGCGTCAAATCCCACAGGGGGGGCTATTTCAGCCGCGGTTAGTCAGCATGCACTTTTCTGATTGGATTGTTTTCCCTAGAGTTTTCTTTTTTGTTCTATCACGAATCACAAACTCCACTAGTTATATTCATTATCTGAGCTTGATTAACTTAGAAACAACCATGACCTGAACCACTGAGAGCCTTCACCCACTCTGTTTATATTGTTCCTGAAATGGCGGTTACTCTTGAGATTTCCCTGCCTGGTTATGCTCCATCAACTGGCAAAGTTCATTGTTAGCCACTTATTTTTTATGTTTTTAAACTGATGAACGACTAGTGGTGCAGAGTAGGAAAAAAAAAAAAACCTAAGGGTGCTGGAATTTGAAAATCAACAGTGGGATTTTTGCATTTTACTTCCCTTTTGCTAGGATAAAAAAAAAACCCTGAGTTGAAATTTGTGGAAGGAGACTCCCCACAGAGGAGTACGGCACCACGCTTTTTCTTTTCGAAGACAGGGGTTTTTTTGTGGAGAAGAAACGAAAACATCAAAACATAGCCACCCACACACACACCTTGAGATGGTGGGCCGTGGTGTAGAGCTTTCCGCAGCCCTCGTATTCACAGCGAAAAGACTTCTCTCCCACGTTCGAAACCCTGGCTTGCCTGTTGTCTTGACCCTGCAACACAATCTGGTGGGACAGGAAACACCGATGAAACTCCCTTGTATCGATGAGGCGAAAAGGGAGGTAACCGAGGTGAATATGTACCCTCATGTGCACGCCGTTGTCCGCTTCCACTCGGCCGAAGGAGCTCAGGGGGTTTTCTATGTTCTCCACCTGGCGGAGGAGACAGAAGAGAACTGTTAAGGCGGCGGAGACTCAACACACAGGTCATGTTGATCTACGGTTTCTCGAGACGAATAATCACATGGATGGAGGCGAGACGTGACGTTGTTGTAAATCATAACGTCCTTTCAGATAAACGGACACCACATGTTGGTGTTTCTATCAAAACTGACAGCAGGCCACCAGGTTATCAAAAAAGATTGCGATGAATAAATATGTTTTTCCAGATTGATAGATTCTCCAATTAGTCAATGGCAAAAACCATGAGGTAGTTCTAGATTGCCGTCCTTACAGATTGATACTTAATCAACAAGACAAGATAGAAGGCAAAACAACGGTCCTGATTTGTGTTTTGAAAGTCCTAAAATACTATCACCCCTCCAGCCATGAAATGAGCAAACCGGATCCAGACCGATCCGCCACCTTGGTGGTGTACTGCTCCAGCACACTGATGGTCTCGGGGTCGATGGCCGTGGCGTCGGCTTGCAGGTCGGCGATGGTGCCGTCGGCCTGGATGGCCAAGATGGTGTTGGACTGGGGCATGTGCACCGTGTGCTGGATGTAAGCTGTGCTGCCGTCTTCCAGCTGCACCTCCTGCAGGCCGCTCTGGTCATAGGTATCAACTGGGGGACGGGGGGGGGAGACATGGAAACATCACAGAGGGAAACTAGGCTCCGGTCCAGTCCCAAATGGTAGATGGTTGTTTGCTTGGGGAAGATGGATGATTTCCTGAATGCCAGAAGCCTCAGTGTCTGATCCTTGTACTAAACCACTCAGCAATAAAGAAAGATGGGGTTTTGTTGAAAAGTAAGGGCTTTGGGGAAAATTTAGTACATAATGAGGATGATGTGGGGAGAAACTTTGAAAAAAAAAAAAGAAGAAAAAAAAGGTTTTGCCACAATGAATTCCTATAGTCATGCATTTTTTTCCCTGAGTCTAAAACCAGATATAGAAAATCAGAGATGGGACAAGTCTTATATGGGGTTAGTACGAGTCCATTTTTTGACACAATTTCAAATCAGATATCAGACTGGTTTCTCTGACCCACAACGGACTCTGCACTTTCAGCTGTGACCGTGTACGACCCACACTGTGCCCATTTTATCCCTTCGCCACTTGAACGTGACACAGTCATTTTGACAGTGTTGCATTTGCTGCCACCCAAAACTGTTGGGATACAATTCCAATTTTACAACTCTTTGCTCTTCAATTGAGCTCTGTGTGATGTCATGTGACAGTTTTTTTCCCGGCTGGAATTTATATCAGTTTGTAATTGTGTATCATGGCCTAAAACGCAGCACTAAATATTCCATCTTTGCACAGAACTATGTAGCTGTGTATTGGTTAGTACAGGAAACAGTTTGGGGGTTGTTTTTCCCTATACTTTAACAGCTTGAGATGGACTGTGGCAATACGGTCAGTAATCAGAATCGGAAATAAAAAATCTGCATCAGAGCATCTCAACCGGGTAGAAAATGAATGTGTTCACGTCATAGATTACATGTCTGCATGACGTCTGGCTGAAAACTTGAGACTTTAGAGCTAAAATTACTACGCCGGTTCTCTTGACGTTTCCAAAGTATACTGACATCTTGAACTCTGAATCCTTCATCACAAATAACTTCATGATTGAACTGTGCAAACAGCTTATGGTTAATGTAAACAGTGATGTATTTTAAATATGAGAAAGCCACTCTTTGAAGCTTAGTAAAGAATACATTTGTTTTTTTGTTTTGTTTTTTTAACCTTTTGGCGTGTGAATGTAGGCTGTTGTCCCGTCTTCAAGCTGAACCGCCTGTCCATCCTCCAGCTGCAAACTGTCCCCCCCTGCAACGACGAGACACCATCACACATCACTTTCTAAAACTAAAAAAAAAAAAACCTACTGTGGTCCTACTGTGCCAGAAGCCTTGACTGAGGAGGGGAAAAAGATTCATAAAGTAGTACCTTAAATTATGGATTTAATTTGTTCCATGACCAAGCTTGTAACTCAATTTGCTTGTAGAACAACATTTAATTTCCCTGTCATCATGAATTGAAACACTATTAATCTGTTCCGGACCTCCTAGTTTTGTTATGTCTTTTTAAAATATGAAAATGTACTTTATAAAGAATAAATAATGTATAAAAAAAAACATAAAGAAATAAACTAGTTTTTTTAAGTGTTTTTGTATTTACCTTGAAGATCGGAGGAAGGTGGCAGAGATCGGCAGAGGAGGTTGGGGGAGTTCGGTGCTCTATCCCTTGCTTAACTTACTCGCTGCACATTTAATGCAACAATGTGTTGCTAAATGTAACTTGCACACTTGGCTACACTTTATGGCTAAACTTAATTCAGTGACAGAATGAATATCGCTCCTATTTTTAAAATGATCAAACCGTCCCCAACCTTTGAATGACTCTTCCGATGCCTCGTCGGTAGACGTTCCCTCTGTCTGCTTCACCAAATCCCCTGAAAATGCCTCCTGCCTTCTCACAGATGATGCTCTCAGTCACAGTATCTCGCCGACAACAACTTCTCCATCTCTTCATGGACGAGTCAACAACACGAACACCTTGCTTGTGTTTTGACGATAGCCGCCAGGCTACCTAGTGGCGGGTTACACGTCTGCCTGTTTTTTTTTAAACGCCACTTCACGGACTGCGGCGGTGTCAAACGCTCATCCTGCTCGCTCCTAACTCAGATCTCGGTTCGTATCAAAGCAAAAATACACAGCGACGACTCGTATCTCAAAAAAACGTAAATCAATGCACTTGTAAGTCATGGTTCCATAGTAATTCATTATCATACAGCAGCGAAACACTCAAACACTTCAGCTCTCGATGAGCTGCCGGGGGTCGGCGTCGTACCTGTTTTGGGCATGGACACGTGCTGAACATAGGCAGCAGAGCCGTCCTCCAGCTGGATGACCTGGCCGTCCATGATCTGTCCCTCCGAGAAGGCGGCTTTGGAGTCGTGCTGGATGTACGCGGTGGAGCCATCCGAGAGGGTCACGGCCTGCAGGCTCACCGTGTCCATGGTGTCCATCTGATCGCCATCTGAGACCCGAACACAGAACACCAGTGAGCAGAACGTGGCTCCATGTATTGATCGACGGCATACGCTCGGGGTGATATTCTCTGAGTCACGGTGAAGCTTGGAGAGAAAAAAAATATGCTCATTTCTGTCATCTGCCAATTTTACTCTCGACTATCAAGTCCTATCTGTCAACAAATGCAAAAATCATATTAAAAAGATGCTTGAGTATTAAATCAGAATAATTTAGCTCCAAGATTTCATAGAATCAACATTTTTCTTCCTAATAGTTAGGATCATTATCATCCTTTACAAAGTTTATCGTTTTAAGGATATTAATCCATACCATATTTACAGCGATTGAAAGCGCGGGAGTCAGATGACTTATTTTACAGGATTTACACTGTAGGTCTCATATAAAAAAAAATCAACACTTTCTCTTTGAATCCAATCTCTCACACACGCACGCACACGCGTGCACACACACACGCACGCACGCACGCACGCACGCACGCACACTTCAAATTCCCTCTTTTGTATTCTAATCAGCTAAAACTGCAGATCTGCCACTGCGGTATTGCCTTCAAATAACTCCCATTCATTTCTATCAGTTATACTTGAGTGACAATAACTTGGTTGTCGCCTCCTGATGTGTACTTCGAGATTTGTTTTTTCGCACTGGTGCTGAACTCCGATCCTCTCTGCGGTAGCGCATAGCTTCCACCCCAGCATCAAGAAAACATAGGTCGGTTTATCGGAACGATCAGGACGCAGCGCGTGTCAATTGGCGTTGCAGTGACGGGATGGACGACAAGTCACCTGCCACCGTCACCGCCTCCGTCAGACAGAGGGTGACCGGTTGCCCGTCGGCGTCATGAAACTCTGCCATTCCCTGGGAGTCCCGGTTTATCTGGGCCAAGAGCATGCTTCAGCTGCTGGAATGAAGACAGAGGACACACATTGACCTACAGCAAAAAGATTAAAAACAACAACGAACAACAGAAAAGACCAGAAACAACACTAAACGTGACAAGTGATGTGTTTGCTAGCTGATGTACATTTGTAGATGGATATGCGAATGACATGGGGGAAGATGGTTTGGTCTGGGGGCCAAACTGCAAAGATAAACAGCTCAGACCCTCCCATTGCAACGACGTCTACACCCTGAAATGCATGGACTGAGAAACATAGCACTGTGTGTGTGTTTGCAGTAAACACAACAATGGGTGGGTTGACTCCTTCACAAGACATTTTTCGTTGTATTATGAGTTGAGCTGCATCATTCATTTTGTTGAATCGAATTGAATTTCTTTTCTCCCCTGAAATGTAGATGAGAAAATTCCATGTGTGTGTGTGAGCTCATCTTTTCAGTGAGGTAGGTCATTGTCATCTTAAATAATCAAAAAAAAAAAAAAAACAACAACACACATTTCAAAGATCTGATACATTAAAATTTAATTTTTTAGTCTAAAAACAGTCTTCGGTAACCCGAGCAACTATTCTCATGATCTCAAAAATGCAACCCAGGAGGCCAAAGCCTTAGAAAAACAAGTCATTATCCAGACTTGTCAAAAATAACTATTACTGTGTCAAGCCTGGACAGGGATATATGCAACTGAATTTTTTCCTTTCTTTAGTCTAATGATTTTACAATACAATAATGGACTTCATATATATATATATATATATATATATATATATATATATATATATATATATATATATATATATATATATATATATATATATATATACGCTAATAAAATGGTACATAGTATGTCAATATTTTGTATTTAGAAGATGGGTTTTACATACAGAACCATTCCCATCGTGCACTGACATTAGCTTGAACAAACACTGACATCCTTGGAATTGGATTGGATTTATTTTCCACTCTTGTCCATCCAGAGCCTGTGAACATTTTCGTATAAAAGCTCCACTTTACACGTTTTGTACAGCAGACATGTCCATATACAGAATGAAAAGACAAAAATCGAGTCATGTATAATTAGAAGTGTTTTTGATACCAAACACATTTGTATTCTTATGATACACTATCAAAATATCAGAGTTCTCTCTCTCTCTTTTTTTTTTTTTTTAACATAAAAGGTCAGCATTGCCTCCAACAACCCATAACTATTCAAGCCACTGTGGCGGACAAACTGTGGTTGACAACAGACGACTGCGATAAGCAACAATGAAAGTTATACAAAAGATACTCCACTTTTTGGAAGTAGAGCTTTACTTTGGTCAAAATTGTGCAGTAATCTGACACCATGATTTATTATTTTAAATACGGTAGATGAATTTTAACCCAAAGACAAGTTGCCTTTCTTCAATATTTCAAAGACATTTTAAGGTAGGAAACACATAACCTTGATATGTGGTGACCATGCAGAATTTATGCAACAAATGTCAAGGGTGAATAAACAAGGACGTTCTTGTAACAAGACTGAAAGCCATTTTCTCAGCATGAAATTCCCTGTCATGACATTTTTTTAAATTTTTGTTTGGGTTGGACTGCATTTGTAAAAACTAGTCCATCCATACCACAGGATTTTTGGCTTATAATTGACAAACAACCCTTGCAAAAGCTTCTGGCTTGCAGCTGGTTAGGACTGGGGAAGTTTCAATTGAATAATTTGCTCAGGTCAGAGTTGTTAGGTTTTATAAATGATGAATTACGGTCACCTCTCTTGGTAGAAACAAGAGATTAAGGCTACATTATAAAATTAAACATGTTATATGAGGAGCAACTTCAACTGAGGTTCATTAATAGCCTGAAATGTGGCAGTGCGATATGAAGGTATAGAAGTACCACGTCTTTTTTTTCCTCGCTTAAGTGAAATAAACGGCATTCATACCTGAAATAATGCAAGTTTTTGTATAATTTGACAATATTCTCCCAATTGCAAGACACATTTACACACAGACGTTAATGTAACAACTATTGATTTTTGCGCTGTTTTTGGCGCTTCTCGGTGTCAACATTTATAAGCTAGCTAGCTCGCAGCGACTAGCTAAGCTGTGACTTGCAATACCTGACCGTTAGCTAAACAACGGACAATTGTGGTGAAAAACTGCGAGAAGTGTGAGTTTTTAGATAACTGTCGAGTTTCTCAACCGATCGAAAGGCGCCGAAAAGTGTGTATGGGAGGGGGGGTTAGCCACTATGCTAATAGCCTCGCTGACTGCGGCAGCCCTTACAGTCACGACTTTTTTTTGGCCGCCGTGGCTCAACAGTTTTGCAAAATGTGCCAGGCTCGTCGGGGCAAAACCGGACGAACGGGCGTATTTTGCGGACATAAAAAGGCTCTTTGTGTCGGCTGGAGGGCGAAGCGACTGTCGCCCTTAAGCTAACATTCGCGCTCGTACAAGTAAAGACGCAGTTAGGAAACAAGATAATGCGCTAATTAATGACAACATAAGCATTTCGACCCGCTGACTGTCAGTTTTATTTAACGACGATAAAGCTCTATTTTCCACTCTACTTAAGAGTCTGTGCCGCGGCTCGCCGCCCCGGCTGTCGCAGAGACGGCTGGGGGAATACTGCACACTGGGTAAAAACCAATTTATACACTAACCTCGGAAAAATTTCCAACAATTCCTCCTGTTCGACCACCATGCACCAGTGCAGGAAACGCGAAGCCCCGGGAACATGTGTGGCATCATAATCTCCTAACGTCACGTCCCGCCCTCCCCGCGATCCAGACAACGTGATTGGCCGACGTGATCCAGGCTATCTCCCATTGGGTGGCCGGACGTGTCCGTCACGTTGAACATCGGTTATTCAGCGTCGCGGGCCCCTGCCGGACGCCATTCCGCGTCGGTTTTCGTATTGTTCCGGGGTTCCGTCCGTTACCGTCGCCGCAGAAAATACATCTGTAAATCACCGAATAAATAGGGGTCGAACGGCGACCGGGACCTACGGGCGTATGTGTGTCGCCGTGTACGCGACTCAAACCGGCGAGCCGCGGCGGGGCTTTATGTCTTTTTTAGGGCATCCATGTTGAAAACAAGGACGTGTGGGAAAAAAGAGAAGCAGGGGGGAGTGTGGGCAATGCAGTGAAGACCGCCTGCAAAACACGCACATTGATTTTATTATAGAAAAACACGTGAAAAAAGGGCTTACTGAACTATATACCCCACAAAGAAGTCTTTAGACTTCTCACATTTTTAATATTATGTAATGTGGTATCAATACTACCACAGGAGTCTGAATTTTTTTTCCCCACAGGCTGTCAGACACCTAAGCTCCCCCCATTGACTGCTACTACTGCTATTTACTGCCCCTCAATTTACAAAAGTATATCTTTTTTTTTTAGTATTATTACTTCACTTTTAAAATTAAAAAAATACATTTTATTTGCTTTTTGCTGCGATCATCCATTTTCATGCCGCTACCACCTATTTTTGTCTGTTTTTCTCCTGCTGTGTATATACTTTGTCTATTTTTAATTCCTGTTCAGCCGAGAGTCCCTACCCTCGTTGTGCTCCCATAATGACAATAAAAACTCTTGAATCTTGAATTTTTAATATCTAATAATCTAGTAACCGCTGCCTTTACTTTATATTTCTGTAAGCTGTCTCTCATATTGCCTATTGTTATAGTCAATTATTGTGTCTAATGCTATAGGACTGTACAAAGTAGGAATATCATTGTGTTGTTTGAATCATCATATTCTTACAAGACATATGACAATAAAAAATCTTGAATCTTCAGTATCCCTGCAGACATATGTGAGATAGGTGTCTGTCGATTCCATGGAGGGCAGTGTTTTTGTGCAGAAATGTATTTTTTGTGCAGAAATGTATTTCACATATCTATGAATTGTGTATTCTGCGGTTTCTTCCCACGGTGCATTAAACTTGCAGCAGGTTGGAGTCCTTAAAATGTCAAGATGTATGAACAACATGAAGTTGCCTTTTTATTTTCCTCTTAATGTGTGAAATCCATTTTAGCCCGTGGTGATAAAGATTCCAATAACCTCCCTTGGTTTTACAACGGATATGAATAAATCTAACCATTGCAACTCTCATTGTTTAATCACAGAAAACATTGGGGCACAAGCAGATAGGTCTTAAAATAAAGGTTTGAATCCTTGTTTTGGGTTTGTGTATGCTTTTTTTGAATCAAGAATTGGCTCTTCAGCGGTCTTATCATCTTAATTTAGCATCCCACATAAGGAATTGGGAGAAGAGGATGCAGGGAATTGGGGTTGGACAGAGGAAGGTGTTTTTTCATTTTAATTGTACAGTTTTTAATTCAGCGAAGCATATATTTATTAGGTAACCTCCAAATTGCATGGTTGAGTATAAACAGAGTAGAACATTTTGGATGGGTCTTTAAATAAAGGTTAAATTCCTTGTTTTGGGTTAATGTGGTCAATGTGAGCCAGGTATATTGTTTTAAATTTTTATTAGACTTTTTTGTTTTATCCAGTAAAGCATATGTTTATTAAGAAGTGTGCAATGTGCGGCTTGGTATAAACATAGCGGCTCATCCCACCCCTGTGCAGAACTGAACGCTTCAGACGTTTTGTGCCCACAGCCATCGGACTGCATAACAGCAGTCTGGACAGCACACAACTCTGACTGGTTGGAGGTGCATCCGTGCTACCACCCCCTCACGACCATACTCGCTCATATGTGTCGTGCTCTAACTCATAGTCCTTTCCTATCCCTATTAATATCACTTCATTGCATCCTGTTTATCGTTGTCATTGTTTCATTGTCGTTGTCACTCTGTCTCTATCCTTGCCCTTGTTGTCGTTTTTGGTTGTCTACTCTCATCCTTGCTGTTTATCTATTTATCTTTATATTTTTTGCCTTTATTTAAACGTTTTGTCTTTTAATTGTCTCTTATTTATATTTATACACATATTTATCATATTTATTGATATTGTTATTGTCTGCTGCAACAAAATAATTTCCCCCAGGTGGTCAATAAATTATGATCTTATCTTAGATCCTGTCGAGGTGGGTCTTGAAATAACGATTAAATTCCTTGTTTTGGGTTGATCCGGTCAAATGTGTGGCTGGCAGTTTCTTCTTCTTGTTCTTTTCCTTTCGGCTTTTCCCTTTCAGGGGTCGCCACAGCGAATCAACCTCCTCCATCTAACCCTATTCTCTGTATCCTCCTCTCTCACATCAACTACCTTCATATCTTCTCTCACTACGTCCATAAATCTTCTCTTTGGTCTTCCTCTAGACCTCCTGCCTGGCATCTCCCATTTCAGCATCCGTCTATTTTAATGTTCATTTAATTTGAGTGGTTAAATCTAGCAAAGCTTATGTTTATCAAGAAACGTGGAGAGTATGGTTTAGTAATAACGTAGTAGCCCGAGTTGTGTTTTGAAAAACCACCACCGGAAGTCACAGCCGGAAGTCCCACTTGTCTATACTCACTACCTGCGCGATTGAGGAAAGGGAGAGAGAGAGCACCTGAACGCATCATGGGGGGGGGGGAGGTTCCTCGTCATTACCCGCAGCGGTCGGTTGAGACTTCCGGTCCGGAGAAAGCGGAGAACCCCCGCCGCCTCTCGCCGCGGACGGACATGTTCACCACCGGGACGCGGACGGAGAACCGCGGGGATGCGGACGCGGCGGCTCTCCGGCAGCGGCGGCGGCTGAAGCAGGCGATCCGCTTCCTGCACCAGGACTCCGCCGAGCTGCTGCCGCTGGACGCCATGAAGATGCTGGGGACGTCCAACCAGGGGGTGCGTCGGGGGGGTCACCGCCTATTTTGGCAAAATAAAATAGTTTAAAGTGCGATTTAGAAATGAATCTCTCGATTTACACCAGATAATTTCAAAAATATAAACATAAATAATCTTGACAAAATGTCAGTTGGAACGTTTCTCCTCTGTTATTGTGACAAGCGCGTTAGCTGGTTCATGCTAAAAACGAAGATGAACGTACACACGACTGGTGATGCGAGCATGAATTTACAAACAATGAAGGCGGATTAAATGTGATTTGATTATCGATAAATATGTGATGAAATGAGTGAAAATAAATAATTTGAATATCCCAATTGTGGAACAATTTAAGATTCTATTCTAACAGCAGGACTGAGTAATAGTCAAATGGTAGATGCGATATCAGTGCTAATATAAACACTGATATAAACGAGTGTAACTTGTTGTTTAATGTAAAAAAAACATACATCGCTGGGTGGATTTAGGTGGCCCATTTGTGTTTTGCTGGCCGACGTGATGCTGCTGCTTTGTCGGGCTGCTCCCCTTCAGGGGTCACCACAACCGATCATCTGCCTCCATCGAACCCTCCCCTCAGCATCCTCGTCTCTCACACCAACCAACTTCAAGATCTGTCTCTCCACCCGTAAACCCCCCCCGCTGGTCTTCCTCGAGAACGTCCTACCCGGCAGCTCCAACTTCTGCATATTTCTACCCAGACCTTCTCGGTGTCTAAACCATCTCAGTCTGACTTTATCCCCAGAACTTCGAACACGTGCTGTCCCTCTGATGGACTTATACCTGATCCTATCCATCCTCCTCAATCCCAGAGATCATCGTCATCATCATCATCATCATCATCTTCACCAGGCAAAATGGCTGCTCTCACCTCCATCCTCACACCTGTCTCCCCCCCCCCCCCACAATCCTCCATCGTATTTATCTCCACTCATTCACACACCTTCACCTCCAACTTCCTAGATGTTCCTCCACCAGCTCCCTGCTGTCACGAGAGACCACAGAGTCATCGGTCTTTCCATCACCATCGCGACCAAGATGATCCGTGATGTCACAATCCATTACAATGCTACTTTTGTCCGCCTGAATATCGCATGCTTTTATCTGCCTCTCTAAAAAAAAAACAGAACATTGTGTTTTATCTCTAAATTCATGAATCCAGCAGGGTAAACGTTAAAGACATTCTCGTTTCACTTTACTTTTTTTCGTTTGCCAGCTGTCACATGATGGTGGATTATATTTTTTATGTTCTGAAGCTGACTAAAAAAAGCTAATTCAATGCCCAGAAAAAGTGAAGATTTTTCATTTTTTTACATTTTAATCAAATTTTAACCATTCTATTTATTCATCAAATGTCATGCTAATTTATTATAATCTGCTTTTATTTTTTTGATTCTTTTGTAATAAGGCAGAATATTCTTTTTTTTTACCTAATGTTACTTTTATTTTATTTTATCAAAATGACAGATTTTACCTCTTGTAGATTACCAGAACTATTTAGAATAATTCATTGGCCACCAAGAGAGGGCTCAGAGCTGATCCCTGATGTTAGAATAAATTATAAAGCTCCAGACAATGCAATACTTGAATATCGATCGCTTCTATTGGTCTCTATAAAAAAATATTAATAAAAAAACAACAAAAAACAATATGGCATTACTTAGGTGTTGGAAAAATCATAAGCATAATCTGACATTTTACACTCCTGTTTTATCTCTAAATTCATGAATCCATTGGTGTAAATGCTAAATGATGATAGTTTCACATCATGTTTTTCCAACCGCCTTTGTTTTGCATCATAGCAACCACATCACATCCTACAGCGGCGTCTACTGGAGGCCAAGCTGTCCCGGGGAAGGGTGACGGTGGGAAACAACACCGTCCGTCTAACCCGTTGCAGCTTCAATACGCTGGAGAACGAGGAGGAAGAGGAGGGGTTCATCTATGTGCCCGGCAAGGTCAGTGGAAAAACATTTTTTTTCCTTATTAAAAATATTTTAAATTCATCATAATGAAGAAGAGAAGAATTGAAATAGATACCGCGCCCGTAATATGGTCACATGTTGGTAGGCCGGGATGCTGATTGGTCGTCGGGCTTGAGATCTGACTAATAACACAATAAGACGCAGGTGATCACAAGAAGAAGAAAAAAAGGACAGGAAGTAAGGCTGGACGTTCAACACCAGAAAAAAAAAAAATCAAAGTAAAACAGGAAATCACAGATTCTTAAACTGAAACCGAAACCACTGAAAAACTTAGAATAGCCTTTCAGAAAGTGAGTGAAAGCAAACTGAAATATTTCTATTTCATCAGTATTTTGAGATGTGTGTCTGAGGCGACAAAAGACAAAAACACACGGGAAATCCTCGACAAAATTAAGATCGGGTCAATTTTGGAACGTCGAAATCATGAAAATGGCAAAGCCGTACTTTTGTTCCCTTCATGTTGACAAAAGGGCAACCGCGGTTTTCTGTCTGGTCTGGTTTGCCTCACCCATCTGCCACCTCTTCCCATCGCTCGTCGATATTTTTGTCCGCCATCCCAAATCAATATTGGCGCGTTCGAATTGTGTATGTGTTTGCAGTGTCTGGGACAGGATGTGAACGTGTTGATCGACACCGGCTGTAGACCCAACCTGATGTCCTCCCTGACGGCTGAGTGGTTGGGGTGAGTTCTCTGTCCGTCTGGTGAGAGGTTGCCGTTGGCAACGTTAAAAAACAAGCACTCCCCTCTCTGAAATCTGACAGCCTGAAAGAGCTGATCGATGAGAGCAAAGAGGAGTCCGGCGGCTTCTCGTTTGGGCGGAAACTCAACATTGACGGCTACGTCGGCGAGGTCGGCCTGACCATCGGGCAGCTCAGGATCGTCTGCTCTTTCGGCATCGTAGGTGAGGATGAGGAGTCACAACCAGGTCCGTCTTCATCTTGAATACATGCGATGGTGCAGTTGCGATTGTTTTTTTCTAAACAGAGATGAACAAGCCGCTGATGCTGCTGGGCAACAAGACGCTGAAGTCGCTCAAGGTACTCGAAAAGACTGGCATCCAACGCAAGGTCCCTGAAACACATTGCACATGAATGCACCCCATTAAGTTGTTAAGATTAAGTTATGAGGCAGACATGAATTTTGAAACGTGGAAAAAAAAGTCTTCACTTACCGGGACTCAGATGTCTGTGTGTGTGTGTGTGTGTGTGTGTGTGTGTGTGTGTGTGTGTGTGTGTGTGTGTGTGTGCGTGCGCGCGTGTGTGTGTGTGCTTTCGCTCTCGTGGAGCGGGAGAGCGACAG
>CAAKHD010003505.1:104990-122637 GCA_901007705.1 Fistularia tabacaria | reverse complement strand
ACGACGCTCTTCCGATCTTATCCTTATGCAGTCGGGGTCGCGGGGCTGTTTATCATGAATTTTATTTATTCCCATCCAGCCAGCCATTGTCTACCGCTCATTTATTTATTTAGTTATTTATTTATTTGATTCATTTATATTGAAATCTGATACTAGAATGCAATAAATTATAATAGTAGTATCTCCGTAGTGTTATTATCCAAACCGTAACACAACCAAACCCATTTATTGTCATTTAAGTTTTGCCACTTCATCAGCTTATTGTATATTTAATTAAAAATGGGGCTTCTCCCCTCCAACATCTGGCCATGCCCCCTCCGGCTCCGGGAATCATGACACCGGCAGTAATGTGTGTGCCAGTGGCGTGCGGTGAGGTGCATGGCCGGTCATATTTGCAATTGTAAGAAAGAATTTCTTATTCCCGAGAGTGTCATCTCATTTTTTTATAAAGCTAAAAACAATTTACGGTCTTTCCTTTATTTCTATATGAAGTCCATGCGCACATACTTCTCCAAGAAAAGCTCTGTTTGTTTGTTGTAAAAGTCCTCCTTGTTTTTCTTTTATTAATCTTATTTATTTAATGCTATATTGCTTGAAGAAGAAGGACAGCAGTAACAACAGTCACAAGCACCTGTCAACTCACATACGCCCCCCTCAGGTGAGGCACAGTGTCGTCTGCCTCGCCTCATGACTTTTTTCACGGTTTATTTTCCGATCTATGAGAATAATTGTATCATGCACTTATGCTAAAGACATTACACAGCTCGTAGAAAGTCATGGTGTATATAATAACATAATAAATATTTCCACAAACATTCTATAGGCGACTTGCTGAGAAACAGAAATGAGCACACGCCACGCAGCCCAGCTTGTGTGGGACTGCGTGTGCATAGGTGAGTTCGGCTGCCGCACCTTGGCTTACATTTGGTCAGGAAATGTGCAAATTCAGCGATTTGTTCTTGAGAACATTGAAAACATGATTAGAATCATACAGGATTTACATTCATAAAACAGATAAGTGGAAAAATGTTAGTATTTATCTTATGTTATTGCTGTTTATTTTTTTTATAATGACAGGTGAGGCCGAGCCTCACCTGCCTCACCTGACCGCATGTCACTGGTGTGTGCTGAGCACAGCCCGTAGCACAAGACTTAGAGATCTTAGAGATATTGTGATTTATTGCTTTATCTAGGGCCAGGGGTCATTGGTGCATCATGTGACGTAGCTATCCAGCTTAGCACGCTCCACCCCAAAGACGCAGCTGTTTACCTGCCGGGATTTTATAAAAGGTTGTGGTGTATTTTCTAGTCCTGTTTGAATTCAGGGGCCTGCCAAGGTTTTATCAGTGGAGTGCAGCAAAGAGCAGCGCTGAGTCTCCAATAAAGTGCTCAACCATATGAAAAGCTGTGTTTTGCCTTATTGTTGCATTTTCCAGTTGCTTTTTCTGACACTCTTTTAAAAAAATGTCGGGGTTAAAAATGATAAAAAAGCCTTTTTCACAGTGACTGCCATTGAAAAAAAGGTAATTCAATGGCAAGAAAAAATGAAGATTGATTTAATTTTTTTAATTTTAAACACATTTATTTATTTATCAATGTAGTGTTAATTTATTGTAATCCGCTTTTATATTTTTGAATTGTATTTTATAGTAAAGCAGAAAATTCTTTTTTAATCTGCCAATTTAAATTTTATATATCAATATATAAATGAAGGATTTCTTGCCTTCTGTGCCTTTTGCCTCTTGCCTTTTTTCTACTGGAAAGAAAACATACTATTATCGTGATAATAATAAGAATGATAATTATTATTATTATCATAACAGTGTGTTTTAATAGTGTGATAATAACAATAATTATTATCAGGTAATACACTCTCACCTCCAGGATAACCTTTATTTATGTAATAAGGGTCTGACTAACCTTTTTTCTTTTTTTTTAACTTTACTGTTTCTAATTTGCTGCTAATTATGATAATACTGATACTACTGCAAGTACTAATCCTCTCACTACGACTCCTTCTACTTCTATTACTAACAACGACAACAATAATAATACATTTTAACAATTTAGCTACCTTGTCCGAAGCTATACTTAGGTTGCAGTTTGCGGTGTGCAGTTTGAGTCCTGGGGGAGGATTGTCAAGAGGTCATGAAAACAGGGGGCATTTTGACATTCCCATCTTTAAATTGAAGACTCGGCTGAATGTTGTGTCCGAGGCACGGCTGAAGGATGAAGGAGTTATTTCTGTAAGGAGGGAGTTTTGTCGGTGAGCGTCCTCCACCCGCCGGAGACCATAGGTCGAGGATGCCTGTAGTAGCTAGTCCTGACCACCCGGGGGCGCTGTTAAACCTTGGATGTCAGGTATCTCCACTCTTACCAGCGACTTCTTCAGAAAAATACTTCCCTTGAACATGTTGATAAATTTTCACCTATTTTAAACTTTTTTTCCCCCCCTTTCCTCCTTTCAGGGGAGTTTGCTTAATTTATTAGTCATTATTCAGTTATTCTGTCATTTTGCTGAGCTTCCCGTACAAATAAGTATTCTCGTTTGTTCTAAATTTCATCTGTGGTTTTTTCCAAAAGTTTCCATTCCTGAAAATCTGTTTGCTGTGAATTTTAAACAGCAGCCCCTCCCCAATCAGCTGACTCCACATCTTGTCTGACCAATAGCCAGTGCCATTTTGGCAGAACACATCATTGATACCTGTTTTCTGGAATCAAAAATATCTGGAGGAAGTAGAACTGGTGTCAGCAGCAGTTTCTGTGAATTAGATTAAGAATTGAAAGGCTAATGATACACCAAAATGGTGATAATATTCATAATTCTAAAAGAAATTGAAAAAAAAATCTCTTTCACTAAGAAAACACTACAATAAGCCTCTTCCTAAAGAAGAAAAAAACAAACAAAGCGAGTTAAAAAAACAACAATTTTATTTGATTTTAATACCATAATGTGGATTTTGTGAAGCAGAAACTTTCAGTGCTTTTCCCTGCTTTTGGGGAAAAAATACCACATGATCTAGAAAATGAAATCAAATAAAAAATAAAATATTTTTTTAAATCTCAATGGGCAGCGAATAAACCTTTTTCCAAACAAAATAGAAACAGAAACTCTGGGAAGTTATTTGAGGAGATGTGTCACACACACACCAAACACGTACACATTGGCCAGTGCTGTCGGGTCAAGGGTCAGGGGTCAAGGGTCAGAGGTTAAAGGTGAGGTCGATGCTCTCGCCGGCGCTCAGGCAGACCAGGTGCGTCTGCTGCTGCGACTCGGCCAGGCTGGCGGTGACGGCATAGCTTCCGGGCGACACTTCGATGTAGAAGTCCTCACATTGTGCCGGAGCACCAAATGGCGGGGGAGGAGGCGTTTGAGGTCCAGTCTGGAAAAAAAAATCTATTAACTCAACATGGAACCTCAGTCTGCAGAAATTCAATATAAATGCTAATATTTACTTTACTTTGTAGCGGCCATTTCTATTCCCACTCGATCTGACTGAATGACAACATTTCATTTCTGAATTTTTTCAGTTACAATTTATGGACTGTAATTCTTTTATTGATGTATTCATTCCTTTAAAATGTTGCAAAGAAACCAGGTGTTTTCTGTGACATGCGGCAGCGCACAAACCCATCGGGGTACGTTACAGATATGTCAACAAAATCAGTGTCGGATCAAATCTGTCAAATGCATCACAGGCAGGTACGTGTGAGGTCACTCAATCACACTCATGCACACAATGATAAATGCCACGATGTTATCTAAATCATTAATTTATTGCCAAAAACTAGAAATAAGTTGAACTGACCTTGGTGTTCGACCCCTGGATTGATTCATGTGTATTATCTTTGGACGTCAGTGCTGCTGACGGCCTCAAATAAATGAAAGAGTACGACTGCTGTCGACCAAAAACCTATACATGGAATGCGGATTCCCGACCGCTGGCTCACACCTGAACGCAGCCAGTTGAAGAGGAAACACGTGCGACGGGGTCGACTTTCCAATGGCCCGTTTTTCTCTATGAATTATCACAACACCTTACAAAAAACAGGAGCTGCAGATGTTTTGGAGTTTATAAGTGCAGATAGACACCCATTTAACACCATCTGTTTTGGTCCATATCAACGGAGGGGTATATAGTAGTCACTTGTCTTTCCGGAGATTTATGTTGCAAAACCAGTTGGGATAACAAAAATCCAGGAAGAAGCGACCGACAGTACCGAAGCTTCTCCCTCGCTTTGGTTCAGTGCAAGATATCTTAGACGGTGCAGAACACATTAGGGGTTGAAATAAATGAAAAACTTTCATGGATAATTAACACAAACGCAACACCGCGGAGTACAATTACAGGTAGTGGCCACACGTCGATGTGGAACGGACGAGGCGAGAAGCTGAGATGATGCTACGGTCGCTGAGTCAATCAGAGCTTGGGATACAGAACACCATGCTTTGGTTGGTCGCCGTCCTAGAAAAAGCTTTTATTGTAAAAATAATTGAAATAATAAATAGATTGAGGCGACCGTGTAATAATGTTGAGGGTAATTTTCAAAATTCTGTGATTTCCCACTGTCGGTGAATGTGTTTGGATGAGAGCGAGGGGGCGGGGTGTGTGTGAGTACCAGAGGAGCCGAGGTTCATTGGAGCTGTCCCCCCCCAACATTCAAGAGATTCTGTGTTTATTGTCATATGCATGGTGCTGTGCTGGTGGGGCGGTGCCAGGACTGGTGAGGTCAACAGGCTCAACAAGCATGTGCGGAAAGCTCGCTCAGTGGTTGGACTCAACCTCGACCATCTTGAGTCGGTGGCTGTGCGGAGGGTGAAGGACAAACTGGGAGCTATCCTGGACAACCCTTCCCATCCCCTGCACGACGAGCTGTGTCTGATGAGCAGCTCGTTCAGCCAGAGGCTCATCCCACCCCGGTGCAGAACTGAACGCTTCAGGTGCTCCTTTGTGCCCACGGCCATCAGACTGTATAACAGCAGTCTGGACGGGACACAACTCTGATTGCCTGGGGAGCATCTGTCCTACCGCCACCTCATCACTCTGTGATGGGATGCCGTGATGGGGTGCAGCAGCAACAATAGAGGGAATGTGTAAATGTGTATGTATATATGTGTATGTGTATATTTGTATATATATATTTATGTAGGTATGGGTATGTGTGTAAAAATGTATGTATACGTGTGTGTGGAATGTATGGTGACTTATGTGCATATGTGCTTGCACTGTCATATGTGTGTATTTATCTTTCCTGTTTTTTGTTTGTTTTTCCTTTCTCTAATGTTGCTGCTGCAACACCCGAATTTCCCCTATGGGGATCAATAAAGTATTATCTTATCTTATCTTAGAAACGTGTTTCCCTGTAAAATAGATTTGCTCCTGTTTTTGTTTCTTTGGTCTTCTATATATTTGATTTTTATGGCTTGAAACTGGACCTGGGTACTAATTTCGTACCCAAAACTGTAAGGCGCGCTTGTATGACACTAAATGTTCCTTGAATACTGAAATGTAATTCTTACTTTGCTTTCCACTGTGCATTTAGATATGTATTGATAAGAATAATGATAGTGTAAACATTATTGTAAATACGAACAGTGTTGGCAGTGCAGATAAACATTGAGTGCAGCTTGGTGAGCAACTCACAAACTGCAAGTGCAAGGACGAGGGCAGCTTTTGGCAGAACTGTTCTGATAAAAGAAACAACAACTTGTTGTTGAACACCTACGTCCTTGGCCGGATGTTACAATATAAAAACTTTTATACTGCAAAAGTGTTACAGAGAAATATCCATTATATAAAATATAGAAAAATTAAAAATCTGCGATAGTGAGACCGCAAAAGGTGAACCTCAATATGGCAAGGCACTACTGTATATCTAATTTGTATTGATTACTAAGTGATTCTTTATAATATATTAATTCAGATAGATGTATATATAATCTCCCCCGGTCCACCTCACAGCTCAAACACCCTTGACCTTTGACCCCTGACCTGTGCTACATGACCACAGCTGTGTGTGTACAACCATTGGTTTCACAATTTCACACAGCTAATATAATCGGGGTGTCCTTCTATTCCTGGCGCCTCCTGTCTTGGTCCTGAATTGCCGTTGGGCAAGACATTGAACCCCATGTTGGCCATGTTGCTGTTGTTAGCATTTTGCACCATTAGCAGCATTTACTCCATCCACGAGTAAGGTGTGTCTATGTGTCTATGTGTGTGTGTGTGTGTAGGCTTACGTGTGCACTGGCTGACAGAGGTTGCGTTTTTTTCTCGACGGCCGGACCCCTGTGGAACCGGGACACGTGATTCCTCTCAGTGTCGCTGGGCTCCGAGCAGCTGCCCGAACTGTAGAACCTCTGCGGCGCAAAGAGATGCATCTTCACTACTTCGCTACAAATCAGCGTGCTTCCATGGAGTAAATAACCAGAGTGACATTGAAGGGTTACGAACTCGGCAGTAGCACGTTGTCTGGGCCATGAGCTCTGCGATGGAAGCGAAAGCCTCGTCTAGGTCTGAGCATGATTTCTGGAGAAAAAAGTTTGAAAAAAGAACATTAAAAATGCTCTTTAGAAAAGCGGATGTAAAATCGCCTCCCACCTGGCCCTGTCTGCGTGCGTACTCCTCAATGGGGGTGGAGGTCGGCGTTGCATCGACACTAGTCCAGTCCACACTCCGCCTGGAGGCCCGCTCTAGCACCTCCAGCCCCAGGCTGGCCGAGCGCCGCAGGGAGGACTCCAGCCGGGCCTGACTCGCCATGAACTGGAACGCGGCACATTCATGAGCTTGGGAAAAATCAACAGCTTTCGCGGAAATTACTCATATTAATGAATAATATACGTTTTATACCTTTTTTTTCATATTCAGGTCTGTTTTCAGCAAAATTGCTTCAAAGTCACAGCTGAAAGGAGCTTCTTATAAAATACCTTTTAAAAAGTTATTTTTGTGCTAGTTTAGTTCTCCACCCTGAAGTAGTCGCCCTCTAATTTGTTTCAACACTGCAGGTTTTTGGTGTTGAATTCCTTCCTAAAGTCACCTCTGGGGTGTTTCATGAACCAGACAGACTCCAAAGTAAACAACCCGGCGGTTCATGGAAGGTCAGCTTCATCGAGTCCTGACAAATCAGATTAGGGTAGTTAGAGAGGCGATTCCTCTCAAATCATCCTCCTGCCATTTCCTCCAAAAATGATTCCCTCTTTGGGTCCTTGGGACTGGGACTGAAGGTCAGCCAGGGGTCGCCGAGGTGACGCCACAGCTCGCTGCCGCACTGTGTTGTGTCGTTGCCTCACATCACAATCTGTGATGTTTTCTTGGTAACATCTGTAATCTGAGGTGATAGTCCCGCACTGTGAAGTTTTTTTTCCCCTTTCTTGGAACATTAGCAAGGCAGTGACGCGACTCCCCCGGACACTAACTGGCCTCAGAACCTCAGCGAGGAAGAGAAGGAAGGAGAGGGATTTCCATCTGCTGCTTCAGCCTCCCTCTGCTAACCTGGCACATTCTGGATTAACTGCTGGTAATTACTTGCTGACTTGCCATAAGCTTCTCGCTCTTGTTTATTGCACTTTAATTTGCAGCTGGTCAATGAAGTACTACGGATTCAATATTTACTTTGAGAACGTCGGGTGGAGCCATATTGTGCCATTGTAGATCTCAAAGAAGCATCCGACAAGGTGCCGAGAGAGGAACTGTGGTTGAATGAGGAAGTCTGGGGTGGCGGACAAGTATGTCAGAGTGGTGCAGGACTTGTATGACTGCTGTAAGACAGTAGCGAGATGTGACGGAGCAGTTCAAGGTGGAGGTGGGACTGCATCAGGGATCAGCTATGAGCCCCTTCTTGTTTGCAGTCATCATGGACAGGCTGAGAAATTAGGTTAAACAGGAATCTCCATGGACTATGATTTTTGCAAATGATATTGTGATCTGGTGTGAGAACAGGGAGCACGTGGAGGTATGCTCTAGAAAGCAGAGGAATGAAGTTATCCGCTACAAGATAGGATAGTGGAATATTAAGGCTACTGGGAGTGAGGATAAAGAAAGTAGAGGATTTCAATCACTAAGGTCAACGGTCCAGAGCAAGGGGGAGGGTGGAGAGGAGGTGAAGAAGCAGGTTGGAACAGGTGAAGATAAGTTTCAGGATTGATAAATGAGTTATCAGCCAGAATGAAAAGCAGGGTGTAGAGGATGGAGGTGATGCCAGCAATGCTGTCTTGTTTAGAGGCCCTGCGTAAAAGACCCGAGGGCAGAGCTGGAGGCAGCATAGATGAAGATGTTGAAGTTCTCTTTGGGAATGAGTCCATCAGAGGGACAGCACATGTTAGATGTTCTGGAGATAAAGTCAGACTGTGATGTTTTGGACAAGAACAGGAGGGATTGTGAAAATCTGGGTAAAAGGAGGCTGAGGTTTGAACTAGAGGAACAGGACTCAAGGAAAACCAGAGAGGAGGTTGATGGGTGGAGGGAAAGAGGACACGGAGTTAGATGGTGTGAGAGAGGATACACGGGAGAGGGTTCGATCAGCTGAGGGGAAAGTTCTGAGATTTCAAAGAAATAATAAAATACTGAGATTGAGATGAGCTGAGTGCACTGAAACCTTTCAACGTCTAAAAACAAGGAATCGCAGATCTGGAAACTTTCTGCTGCCAGTTTCTTGTTGACTTTTAGTAACTGGTTGCTTGGTCTTTGCTGAAAATAATGCAGTATTTTCAGATATTTTTACTGATTTTAATGTTTTTTTGCTGGTATTTGTACATTTAAACAATGCCTTTTGTTTTTGAAGGTCAACTATGTGATTATTTTTATATCATTTCGATAGTTTGTTTTTAGGGTCATCTCTGGTTCACTTGAGTTTCTTGGCGATGCCATGACGAAGCCCTGCTTTTGTGGAGCCACTCGGCTGACTGCACGCTAGTCAGGCAATTTCCGTAGATGATGTGTCAACCCGATGCCCATGTTGAGATAATCCCTAGGGTGATTTCCTCGAACGAAGAGCGTGCTGTTGAGGTTCTCAGCCGGCTCATTAGGATTGGTTGTCTGTGCTTTGTGGTTCTGCCTTGCACCGAGTGCAAAGACCTCCCTTTCAGCGCAGTGTTCCACTGCCGCTGCTTCCTGTGATGAGCTTTTCTCCAAACTACAACCCGCCTCGCCTCCGACTCCAACGATCTCGTGTTCACCTCGACTTCCCCTCTCCTAACCGCCTCTTTAGCCAATTTGTCCGCCCTTTCGTTTCCGCTGATGCCGGAGTGAGCCGGCACCCACATGAAGGCAACCCTCTTCCCCTGCCGGGCCACTCTTGAGTTGACGGACAGGACCTCGTAGAGGAGATCGCGGTTGCCCCTGGACGTTCCTGTCTTGATGCTCGTAAGGGCCGAAACTGAGTCGCTGCAAATCAGCACAGCGCCGCAGTTGGAGCGCTCGCTCCACTGCAGGGCCATCAGCACAGCGAACAGCTCCACTGCGCATACACTCAGGGAATCGGGCGTTCTCTTGCTGAGCGCCACCTGATAACCAGGGATGACCACCGCCGCCCCCGTGGCCTCGGTTTTATGATCTTTGGATCCGTCAGTGAAAATTGGCACGGTGCCTTGGTATTTACTCTGGATGTGGGAGTTATATTCCCAGGCCAGATCTGCGGCCCGGTTACTGTGTTTAATCCGGAGCAGCTCCAGGTCCACGCACGGGTTTTCTGAAAGCCAAGCGGGTTTCAAAGGCCAGGTCATGGTCGCGCTTAACGTTTTCCCATAAACTCTCGAGTCATTTGACGTTCCCTCGCCCTCCCCGTGGCGCAGCTGCAGCCCCTTCTGATGATCTCCACGTCGTACAAAATCGAACAGGCAACTGGCAACCTGGTGCCTTTGTCGCCAAAGATTCGACGCCATGTTGGGCGCCTGCACCAGCCCGGTCCTTGCCGAGCAGATACCTGTCAAGCCTGAGCAGACCAGCAGTCTGCTGCTGATCCAAACGCTGTACCGCCATAGTCTGTCCATGGACTGGACAAAGACTTGGCATTGCGTTTCTTTTATTAGCTCCCTGCTGTGAGGTGGAAATGGTGAGGACGAATCACAGGCTTTTCGGACGCACAAATCACAGGGTACCTTCCCCTCCTGTGAAGCAAAAACACACACATGCTTCGCCTCATCTCATTACAGGTGTTAAATCTAGCAAATGCCCCTAACTTTGCCCTTTTCTATTCAGGGGAAATGCATCGAAAACGTTCGAGCAACTTGGAACAGACCAGCTGACTGTCCTTGTAGCTGCAGAAATCTGCAGTTCATTTTAATTAACATGAATTTCTGATAAGGAAAATTTGAATTAAGTGACGGTTCTCTTGCAAATAGAATTAAAAAAGAAAACAACATTTCTCATTCCTTTGATTAAGTTCATCTTTGCAAAAAAGCTGAACTGCAAATTCCACTGAATATAACTTTTTCTCAGTAACGTCTGAAAATTTTTGCACCAAGTCTGTGGAAAAGTCCTGAAAAAGTATTTTTGAATTTACAACAAATTGCCCGAACAAACAACTACACTACAGCCTGACTAAATTCTTATTCTCATTCTTTAGTAAATGCGACTTAACTAATGCAAAAGTTAACTAGTGCAAAATTTTAAATCTGTGTTGTTGACATGACGGCAACAGCAGCATGGAACAATGTGACCACATTGCGCATGCGTGTGGATGAGGACTGCGACTGTCCCTTTATGAGCACGCGCCCGTACCAGATTTCCAGCGGCACGCGCGTCTTTCCTTCACCGTGTCGTCACGTTGGCACACGCGGGCTCCCGGTAAACAGGTAGTAAAATAAGAACAAGAACAAAAACAGAAACATAAACATGTTTTCTGAACATTCCAGTACCGGTTCGAGCAGGACGAGAAGGCATGAAGTCGCTCCTCCTGTCGGTCGCCGGCCTCACATTCCTCTCGGCTGCTCGGCGAAATCTGCGCGTCGAGCGAGTCTTGACAAGACAGGAAATCCCATCCCGGAAGCCCCGCCCCCAGCGTGACGTCACTTCGAAACACCGCCCGGATCTCATGTTCGCTTAATTTTTTTTTCGTTAATATTAATACATTTTATTGATTAGTAGCTTTATAAATAGTTTTATTAAAATATATGAATATATAGTTTGAAGATTGAGCTAAGGCTTCTTAAATCGAGGGCAGAGAGAGAATACACATTTACGCTATATCGCTGATAAACTAGAACCTCCCCAGATTATTATCCTCTTCAGGACTTTATATGTTGCATATTCTTTTCTTAATGGGAAAGCGTGGGTGATTGCACACAATTTTCATAAATTCCATCTAAACTCGCCTTCAATCGGCTGAATCTTTCAGCTTGAATTGTACTGCGAGGGATAAATATTGTGATTTGAATAGTTTACTTTTATTGACTTGGGAACATGGGAAGAGTACAAGGTTTCTCTCACTCATCTCTATCCAAATATGAAAATCCAAGCAAATTCAATGGAACATTATTCAATTTTTCAAGAGCATTACAAGTAGTGGTTTAGGAAAATAGTTTTGTTCTACAGGGTCCAGAGCTTTACAAGCAGGACAGTGTGATCAGCTGTTGCTGAAGCTTTTTTTTCCCATCTTATTTTAGTTTCAAACTCATTACAGCTGCCGGCCTTTTTGGACTTTGTTGCCAAAGCATCATCCAGTACTATGAGTCTTATGTCATGATTCAATAAATCTCTGGTATGAGACTCATTGAATACTGAACAGTTGGGCAGGGATGAAAACTAAATACTTGAAATGCAGCCCCTTCGGTGTCTCACAGACAGGTCAAAATCAGGCATGACAAAAAGGTTCGCTTCCTTTTATACATTTATTTTTGCAAAAACACTGACAGAAGAGTTATGCCATCAGCACGCAGGCGCCGCCCACCGCCTTGATCTTCTCTTCTGCCCGTCGGCTGAAGAACTTGGCCTTGACGATCACGGGCTGCTTGGGCAGTTTGCCTTTGCCCAGGACTTTGTAGTAGCCCTGCAGGGTGTAAATAATGAACACTGTCACTGTTGGCCCTGGACAAACCGCCACACCAAAGAACCTTAAACCACTACCATATCACAGATGTTCCAACAACTGGTGACATTTTATTTAAAAGAAATGAATAACCTAAAAACTCTGCTGGGAAAGTGAGCAGGCACAAATGACATATCACATGACTTATATTTCTGAATGTATCCAATCAGGGGCACTGATGGCCATTCGACGCCACTGACATCTGTTATGTCCTGATTTTTGCCGCTGTGCATCAAAAATGATAGCCCTATGAGACAATGAAATAACTTTACTGCTATCACATTTATTATCAAATACAATTTTAACTATATTAACAAAAGATCAAAGAGCAAATTTAAATCTGCTGTCCAACTGCAGTGAAAAATAGAAGTCAGGTGACTTTTCTGTCTTTTCAGAAGGATGAAAAAAAAAGTTACATCGCCAAGTTAATAGTCACGCCCGCAGAATACTTGTATACTATCATTAATTCTCAATCAAATCAGTCTGCCAGCTGAAGATAATCAAACGTAACATTTTATGCAGAGTGTTGCTCAACCAATTAAACTAAGTATGACCACCCCATTTCTGCTCGCTCAGTTTCTCGGCAACGCTTCCTCAGAGGTGCTGCTGAAACCTCTATTTAAGACCAACAGGTGGTAGGGAAATTACTCAGTCACAAACACACATGTTCAGACCACTCGCAGGCTCATCATAAACTGTTGCATTTAATGTGATCATGGCTGATTCATGAACTCATCTGTCTCTGGTGTTTGATCATCCAGACTTAACAGTTCTTCTGGACAGGACACCAACAAACAGCCAGGCGTTCTTACGCACAAGTGCTTAAACAAGAATAACTAAGTTGCAGGGACATAATCGCCAGTCCTAGATAAAGCAATTTATCATCTGGATGAGATGCACAAATGCCAAACTATTGATGTTTTTAAAATACTTGGGTTAAGAGTTAAAGCAACACTCCCCCATCTGGGCTGTTAACAGATAATTGTAAATATTCTTCACAAGGACACTCTGCCCCTTTCCCAAAGAAATGACGGCGGCGAGAAGACTTACAGCGCGCACTGCATCAATGATGGGTGCGGGTCCCTCAGGCTTCTTGCCGTAGTTCACCCGTGTCTGCTCGCTCACCAGAGTCCACAGCTTGTCCAGGTTGATGGTGGGGCAGTGGGTCGTGTTCCTCTTCAGGTGATAATGTCTCATACCCACCTTGCCAAAGTACCCTGGGTGGCTGGAGACAAACAAGAGGAGCTGATGTCAACGTCAGTGGAATTAGCTAGTTCTAACTACGAACAGATTTCTGCAATAGCCTTTGACTATTTTCAACTTTAGGTAATAGATTCCCAGTGTCTGTTGTTCCCTGGTTCTACTGGATAGGTTTGTGTTAACAGAAAAATCACAAGGTGAAATTAGTTCAATTCAAATGTAAGCCAAAGGGGACTTAAGGTTGGGTTCATCTCTCATCCACGGGACCAATAAAGGATTATCACCCTAGGGGTCGAGAAGCTTTCAGTACAAAGAATGCTGCACTGTGGCGACGTTGGCTACAGTGACCACCTACATCACTGTGAATTTTAATGTCACATTTCAAACAGGAAAAATCCCCACTAAACTATTCAGACCAAGTTCCCTTCACTGAGCAACAGCGTCTACCATTCAAACAAAAGATAGGGTAGGATAAACAGCTCGAACCAGAGACCAGGGTTGGGAAAACCAATGTGTAACTGTCCATGTGGCTGACCGGTCTAGAGGAGAAACGGTCGGTGAATAGGATCAGTCTTTACTCTAAGAGAACTCTAGCACACCAAGACAATGGTTCGTGTCAAGATGAGACTCTAGTCTCTAGAAAAGTCAGTGAACCTAAAATGTGCAGCAGAGGATTGAAAAAGGCCCCAGGCCAGCATTTAACATGGCCAAATAAGTTGCTCTTTCCACAATACAGGACAAAACCATGGAATATCCATTTTGAATTGCTTTTAAAAAAATCAGCGTCCTTTCTTCAAGAGTGCAGAAGCATAGCATCTCTCACTCGTAGTGAGTCAATATTACTAGCCTATGTTTACAACGCAGGATCAAGCATGTCATATTTATAGGAATTTGGTGCAGCAGACAGCAGGAACATCAACGAACAGGGCATCCAAAGAGTCTTTCAGAGGCAGTTGGGGGCCGTTTAATCATTTGAAGGATGACCAGCATTCAATACGTCCCTGGATTAAGTTTAGCTATCAAGTGTCGCATACTGTGTAAGATAAATTTAGCAATACATTGTAGCGTTGATTGTGTTGCGAGTCAGCTTCGCGAGAGCACGAAATGGAAGAACTCCCACTCTCATCCGCGGCCGACATCTTTGTCCGATCCTCAAGCCAAATGAACTTAATAAAACCGGTTTGTTCTCTTTTATTATGTACTATTATTTTCCATACATTATGTATTCATATAAAGTCAAATTTTCTTGAATAGCAACATGTAACAAATATGGGGTCTGGAATGGATTAATTGCATTTCAATTCATTTTAATGGGGAGATTTAATTTGACATTAGAGCAAATTAACTTGCGGGTTGGAATCGGAACTTATTTAGCTTGAGAGCGAGGGTATTACTGTATATTTACATCCTGGTTTGTGCATTGGCCAGTCCAGAGGACAAAACATACAACTTGCATGCCAGGAGCAGACTACAACAGCGAAGGCTTCAGGCTTTCAAGACACAGCACATTGAAATTACTTTTGCATATAATAGAATACTCAAGTTTAACATGGAAATCTTTTAATACTATCCTTTACGGGACAGTTGACTTTCACCCATTTTGCAGAACTTACTATTTGTCGAAGTTGATTCTGTGGTGATGCATTCCACCGGCATTACCACGACCTCCGGGGTGCTTTCTGTGCTTGCCTGTGGGGTGGACGAGTTCCCATAAGGATCGAAACACCAGACCAAGTAAAAGTGCGATTAATTAGGGCGCAAGCAAAATGTATACCTACCAACGCGACCATGTCCGTGGCTGACGTGTCCTCGAAGCTTCCTAGTCTTGGAGCTCTTGGTGGGCTGTGCGGACGGGATAGCAGCGTTAGCATAAGAGCTTCAGCATGAACCTCGGATGTAGCGAGGGATGTAAATAAAGAATTAAATCGCCTAAATAAAGTCCACTTTAAGAGAAAAGCCCGATATGAACACATGTACGTGTATTCATGAAGTGTCTTTGAGGGAAAAATAGAAAACAAATGAATGGGCGGTTTCGCAGCAACATCACGTTCACATTGGCACCTACCATTGCGGCTAGCTAACGTCAAGTGGAGGCTAACACCGGCAGGTAGCAAGACGAATGTCGAGTTTATTCCTGCTATTTTGGCGTTCATGTTTTGGCCTCTCACTGTGTAGTGTTAAAAGTCGACAAAGTTTTAAATACGCGGATTGAAAAGCAGGAATTTAACCGGTAAAAGATTCTGTCGTTTTCCCAGATCTTCCAAGGGCCGAGCTGACACGGGCTGGTAGCGAACAACTCAGACATAATTCTAATATCTTCGAATGTATTCAAACTAATAATATCAGTTTCATGAACCGGACTGATGACTGCATGGTAAACTACTATCTGGCGATAGTTATCGGCGAAGATGAGCGAGGATGACCGTAGATTTCACGTAATTCCGAGGCAAAGGAATACTTGACTGTACCTACCATCTTGGAGGCGAGTTGAAAGAGGAACGGGATTTGGAAATCACGCGGTTTTGTGTGAGATTTGCCTCCAGGAGCCAGAGCAAATCATAGCGACACCTAGTGGTCAAAGAGAGGAATTGCTGAAGCTGGCAATGGGGAAACCGGATATGTCAAAGTGTACACGAGAAATTCTTAACGATTACGCAGCGTACAAAATTAATATTATTTAATCAAAGATTGTTTTACAATCCTTTATTTTTGATTTTATTTAATTCAATTTCATTTGTGGGCCTGAAATAGTAAAAAAAACTCACAAATAGAATTTAAGCTTGAGAGAGACCCAAGGCCGACCGCCAGCTCTTTACGGCGATAGTGATTGTTTGGAGCAGATTTAAAATTATTTTCCTTTTACATCATTAGCGTTGTCTTCCCCCAGGTTTCCCCCCTGAATAATTCTAAGGGATGAATATTGTTAAAATAATGACGATGTTGCATTACGTTTGGAAGTTGTTGCTTGTTGGTTGACTAAGATTTAACATTACGACATCAAAATTGTATCGACCAAAAGTTCAGGAGTGTTTTATGTTGATGGCTAAGTGAAGCAGTCCAATTCCATTGCAATGTGTTTCTCAGACCAGAAACTGGAACATACATAATAGTTAAAAATCAAAATGCTATTTCAGATACAGCCATTGGAAGGGGATTAGTGAGCCCACCGAGCTGACGCAAACAATTTCTCTAGCGACAATATCTAATCGGTAGCTAGTCAGTGAATTTGATGTTCTTTTTCCTGTATCAGGACGTGACGTTAAACCACATTTCGTCATGAGTCGCTGCACGATTCATCAGACCTCGGAGACAGTCTTTAAATAATTGAGCATCAACACTCCACTCCATTTGAAAAGGGTAAGGCTTTAGGACAAGCAAATGCATCATGACTTGCTCTGAGATGTGCTTCAACCTGATCCACTTGCTTGCAGGAGGACATGCCGCGTGGCTGAGGCTGGTTCTGCTCTCCGCCAATCAGATTCCGCCTTTCACCCCCCTTTTGAGACCAACTGGACTTTCTGCAGCAACGCCACTCGATTCCCCCCCCTCACCTGTCGTCTACTCGCAGGAACACACACCTGCCTCTTCTGCGCCGAAACCCTGTTTTCTATCAGCTCACATTCACAATCAGGTAGGGACGGAATTTTCAATCTGAGGCATCTCATGTTGTTTTCATTGCTAGGCGTTGACGAGATCTTTCCAGATTCAGCCTCAGGAACACTTGGGCTTGTCCCCGAGGAGCAAATGAAAGGTAGCATAAACATACGAGGAACCACGCATCTATTGCAAATAATCCTCAGTATAATAAACTGTACATCGATACGATGAGCCGTACATTTGTAGATATAACAACAATACACTCAGGGGTGATGTGGGTGGTGCAGGCTTTTTTGGGGGTGTTGGTTGTTGAAGAGCTGGACTGGATACTGTGTTTATATATATCTGGTGGGAGTAACACTGAACTACTGACCGGTTAAACATTCCCTGAAATGTTAATTCAATCACTTTCTTCTTCTATCTGTTTGTTTTGACACTTTCCTGAAACGTCAGTACCTGTAGCACACAGGAGAGTTGAAACCGGTGGCGTTTTCTGTGCTTTGTCTATTCTTACTTTTGCACCCCTCCTGCCCCCCCCCCCCCCCCTCCCAAGAGGCTTGGAGTCCCGTGGAGATGGCAGAGCCTCCTCCCGGACGCCATGGCAACTTTCCTCAAAAGGGCGAGCCGCCTCTGTCGCCTTGGGTACCCCTGGGGTCGAATGAAGCGCAAAGGGGGGGGCATAGTGTTAACGGCGGAGGTGGCGTTGGGTGCGCGGGTCTAACAACGGAGGCCCTCTTTGTGCCGTAAACGACGTGAAGAAGATGAGACTTTGCATCAGAGATGGGGGGGGGGGGGGGGGGGCACAACGGGGGCCCGCCGGGGGGGG